>PVLD010000317.1:222394-313251 GCA_004027595.1 Dinomys branickii | reverse complement strand
TATTATCACAGGGAAGATGACTGATTGAGTGGTAGGGCAACGGAGATGAGGGAGGAGAAAAAACGAACTGATCAAAAGGGCCATCATCTGTGTAACCTGAGTAACAAAGATGAAGGTAACATTATGTAGGACAGCATCCAGAGCTAATTCCCTTCTATGTTCTCTATAATTCTGTATTTCCTCAATTGTTTTTGTATTAACAGAAGTGGAGATAACTTTATATTATACAGGATCCAGTGCAAATTCCCTACTATCTTATCTATAATTTGGTATTTCCTTTAATGTTTTCGTGTTAACTAAAGTGAAGATAACTATGTAATACAACATCCAGTGCTAATTCCCTACTATATTCTGTATAACTTTGTATTTTCTGTATTGTTTATGGCTTTTCTGGTTCATATGTCTCCATTCTTTTGTCTTTAAAATAAAATTAAAAAAAAAATAAAAGCAGGATTTTGCTGGGTAGTTCAGGCTGGTCTTGAACTCACAGTGATCCTCCTGGTCAGCCTACTGAGTGCTGGGATTACCAGCACATACCATCATTCCTGGCTGGCCTGCTCTTCATACTGCCCAAAATTTAAAAGTTACAGGTGTAATGGTACTGGAAGTTGGGTGGTTTATACGGAGACAAAGCAGTTCTCTGCTCCATCCCACCGCACTCCGGTGTTGTCCTTCAGAATCGATCCCTTCCAGCTCATGGCTGCTCTTTAGCTGTTTCCTCCATGTCTGAGGACCACAGTGACACTGCGATTTCTTCATTTAAAGATTACAGATATTTCAGCCAGTGCCTCAGGGGCTGAGGCAGGACGATCTTGAGTTCCAGGACAGTGCAGACAATTTAACAAGACCTTCCCTGAAAACCAACCACCCAGAGGAACAGAGAAAACAGGAAGATTATGGATTTATCTTAGCATTTATTCTCATGGAAAGTGAGTTATCTCATATCATTGCCCCCTCCACTTACTCCAACTTGCCAACTGTTTCACAAATTTGTTTTGTTTGTTCCTTGGAGACAGGGCCTCACCATGCAGCTCAGGTTGGTCTTGAACTTGAGATCCTCCTGCCTTAGCCTCCCCAATGCTGGGTTTACAGGCATGCACCACCTTGCCTGGCTGTTTCACAGTTTTTGATTAAAGTCATTTGAAAGCATAAGTTATGTAAATCCTTACTACTAAGTCAAACAGTGTGCTTTTCTTCTCAAACTTGTTTCTGAAATTAATAATTGCATCATTATTTTGCTTACTTGTGTAATTTTCCACCTATCACTAACAGCCACAAACTATTTTAGTCCACTTTAATTTGGGGGACTTACTTCCTGTGACGCCCTTACCTGACTTTGATCAGGACTTACTGTTTTATGGGTTTATATCAGAGTTGCCATCTTGGAATTTTTATTTATTTATTTTTTTCTTCTATCAGATTTTATTGGTACATTTCAGATATACATAACGATCACATTCATCAGAGTTTGTATCTGTACATGATATAACTTGATTTTTCTCCATTCCTGTACCCGCCCTTCAAACCCTCTTCCCTTCCCCATTTACAAAGCTTTTCCATTTTTCCTTCTGTTCTCACTTTTTTTAACTTTTCCCTTCTTTTCTTCCTTGTTTTTATTTCATTACCTCTTCTATTTATGTGAGAGAAGGTCTCTTTGTAGTTCAGGCTGAACTTGAACTCAAGATCCTCCTGCCTCAGCCTCCTATATGGTGAGATTACAAGTCTGTGTCACTGAACCTGGCCCTGGGATTTCTCCTTTACACTTTCCTTAGAGATTTCTTCCTCTTATCCTCTATGTTGATCCCTGTGTTTCTTGCCTTTCCTGCCATCCTCCTCCTCTGATTTGGTGAAATATGCTCTTAATTAGCTTCCTGAGAAGGTGCATGAGAAGCGAATTTTTGTGGACCTTGTACCTGTGTTAAAGGTCCTTCCATTTACCTTCACGCTCCATAGTTTGGATGTGAGGTAGCTAACTGTATGCCAGCTTCCAGGGGGTGTGTCACTCCTTTGTGTGTAACCCGTCTCTTCTCTGTGACATTTCTTTTTTTTCTGGGTGTTTTGACATTAAAAAAAAAAAAAAAATCTTTCCTAGGGCCAGGGATGTAGCTCAGCGGCACAGCACCTGCCTGGCCAAGCGCAAGGTCTCAAGTTCAATTCCTGGTACCAATAAAATAAAATAAAATAAAAAATTTAAAAAATCTTTTCCGGTAATACTGGGATTGAACCGAGGACTTTTCCATTTAACCACATCCCAGCCTTTATTTTTTCATTTTCATTTTCATTTTAAGATCAGGTGTCAGTAAGTTGCCCAAGCTGGGCTTGAATTTGCAGTTCTCCTGCTTCTGCCTTCAGAGTGCTGGGCTTACAGGCCTGAGTCACCACACTCAGTACCTGTTTTCCTTCTGTGTATGTTTAATTTTCAGATGTTCCTCCTAATTCCTCTTGCTGTTTAATGATACCCTGACCTTTCATCCTGTCACACACTGATTACAATTCCAACGAGTCCTTTGTATTTTCAAACAGTGCCTGAATCATACGCGTGAGTGCAGTGTGAGTCAGCAGGTGGCGACTGCTGGGGCAAGGAATCACGTATGCGAACCTGATAAAGAGACTCAGGATGTGAAGGTGAAGAATGTGAAAGTGCAATTCGTTTTGGGAAACAAGATACATTCACCTGAAATCACCACTGAGCATGTAAGTCATTTCATATTAAATGCGTGGTTCAAGCAGTAAGTTATAAAATTTAGATGTGGAAAAATCTCTTAGTATGAGATATGAAGGAATTAAACTGTATTTTCCTAATTAAAATCACAGGGTGATGATTGTCTTAGGTTTTATAAATTGAGAAAATACATCCATGATGACCAACATATTCTCTTTTTTGATCTTTTTGAGACAGGGTCTTGCTATGTAGTTCAGACTGGCCTTGAGCTCACTTTGTAGCCCAGGTTGTTTGGAAACTCACAGCAATCCTCTTGCCCCAGCCTCTTGAGTGCTGATTATTATTCTTTTATTTATTATATTTTTGCAGTGCTAGGGACTGAATCCCCCAGGGCTTTGTAGATGCTAAGCACAGTTTCTATCACTGAGCTGCATCCCCAGCCCTAATTATTTTTTTAATCTTGTTTTTATTAGTTGGATCATAAGTTTTTAAATTTTTATTTATTTATTTTTGGATGCAGGATCTCACTATGCAGTGCAAGCTGGCCTTGAACTCACTATGTAGTTCAGGCTGACCTCAAATTCACAGTGGCCCTTCTGCCTCAGCTTCCCAAGTGTTGGTATTACAGGTGTGCACCACCACAGCAGGCTGGATCATACATTTTATAGCTACCATGAAGGAAGACTTGGGAGTTTACTAATTATTACTCATCCATCAGGCCTTGCTAATATCACACGCACCTTCCCTACCCTTCCTTTTTCCGGTGGCCTCTCTAGTCCTTATCTCCTTACCACCAAGGGCTGCTGTATTTTGATAATTCCCCCAGGCGATGGTCTCTTCTCAGCTTATCCTACAGACACCCGCCAAAGCTCTAAGGCAAACATCTTGTGAAACGAGAAGTACACAGAAGTAAGCTGTGTTATGTGCATGTATTGGCTTTCCACGATTACTGCAATCATTTTGTACTACAAACATGTACTAATAACGATTTAAAAATACAATGATGAAAAATAGCACTGTAAATGCAAAAAAAACCAGTTATTTAATTATTTTTAGGTATTATGTGCTATACATAATTATATATATATATATATATATATATATATACACATACATATGATATAATTTTTATTTTGGTGAGAAGTTACAGGGACTCAAACCCAGGGCACTTTACCACTAAGTTACACCTGCAGTCCCTTTTTATTTTGAGACAGGGTTTCACTAAGTTTCCCAGGTGGTCCTCAAACTTGTAATCCTCCATGCTAGGCATGGTAGTGCATGCCTGTAGGCTGAGACAGGATGATCGCTGCGAGTCTGAGGCCAGCCTGGAATACACAGCAAGACCCTGCCTCAAAAAAAAACCAAAGCCAAAACTAAACTTGCAACCCTCCTGCCTCAGCTTCCCATCACTACAAACACATGAGGAGCACGATGCACTGGGATACAGCAGTACGACAGTGAAGTCACTAGGTGACAGGGACTATTCTGCCCCATCGTAGTCTGTTCTGCTTTGTTTTGCAACAGGGTCTCACTGTATGGTTTGAGCTGGCCCCAGACTCACTGTGTAGCCCAGGCTGGCCCTGAACTTAGTGTGAGCCTCGCCGAGCCTCCCACGTACTGGGCTCACAGGCGCACGCACCATGCCTGGGTCCATTTGTATATGTGGTCCGCTGTTGCCTGAACTGCTGTGTGGTGCCTGACTACACAGACCTGGAGAAAAATCAGGTGGACATAATTTATAGTGGTAGAAAGCAGATGAGTGCTTGTCTAGGGACTAGTAAAAACAAAAAATTTAAAAGGCACAAGGGGCCTGGGGACATAGCTTAGTGGCACAAGCACCTGCCTGGCAAGCAAAAGGTCATGAGTTCAATTCCCAGTACCAAAACAAAAACAACAAAAAAAAGGTACTAGAAAACGTGTGGGATGGGTAGCAATGTTCCTTATCCTAACTGTGCTTTTATGATATAAACATACATTAAAACTACCAAGCTGGGTGTTGTGGTGCACACCTGTAATCCCAGTGCTCAGGAGGCTGGGGCAGGAGGATCACTACGAGCTTGAAGCCAGCCTGGACTACATAGTAACACCTGGTCTCACAAAACAAAACAAATAAAACCCCCCAAAACAAAATAGTAGTGTAAACTTTCAATGTTTGTTATAACTCTGTAAAATTGTAGAAAAGTCGAAAAACTTGCTTTCCTTATGTAGATATACAATTAGAATTGATTGATGGTCCTTTATTTTGGTTATATCAGAAATGTCTCTGAGGGCTGGGGATATAGCTCAGTGGAATAAGCGCCTGCCTAGCAAGCACAGGGTCCTGAGTTCGATCCCCAGTACCGCCAAAAAAAATTAAATAAAATTAAAAGAAATGTCTCTGAGCAGATTTCATGGATGTGGGGCATATACAGCTTTAACCCACTTCTTTTCGAGTGTTTTTTTTTTTTTTTTTTTTGGTACTAGGAATCAAACTCATGACCTCAGGCTTGCCAGGCAAGTGCTTATGCCACTGAGCTATATCCCCGGTCTCTTTTACCTTTGTATTTAATAAAAGGGAGAAAATTTTTAGCTTAGAAATCAAAGGTCTCCCTAGAATTGAAGTTGGCCTGGCACGGGCCTTCAGCTGTGTGCATAACCTCTGTCCTGTGCCAGTGAGGCACCCTGCACCTGTTCAGAAAAAATCCAGTCCTGCACTCTTCCACCAGGGGCTGCTTCTACTCCATGCTGCGTTAGCAGCTGCTTGGCCGTCCTAGTGGTGAATATGGGAAAATCACCTTTTTCCTCTGGTACTATAGCCCAGATATGCTACAGTGGTGGTGAAACCCTTCTCTCAATTTTACCTCTGTAGTTTTTATTTACTTTATTCTATTTTATTTTTCTGTTGTGTTCTGTTCTATTCTAACCTATCCTATTCTATTTTTGGTCTTTTTGAGACAAGGTCTCGCTATGCAATTCAGGCTGCTCTTGAGCTCACTTTGTAGTCCAGGCTGGTTTCAAACTCACAATGGTCCTCCTGCCTCAGCTTCCCGAGTGCTGGGACTACAGGTGTGTGCCACCAGGCCCGGCCTATAAAATCCTTTTGAAAAGTGGACCTGAATATGCACCCTGGTAGGTTGTACCAGAGATGAATTCAAGGACTCTCTTCCATCACCTTCAGTTCAGAATCCCTGCTCCCCTAGCCTTACAGCAGTTTGCTGCGGGATCAACTGCAGCAGGTCTGCCTCTTGCCCTTAGGACCTCTCTCCTCAGAAGTTATTCTGCCAGCTGGCACAGCGGCACATGCGCATAAGCCAGCTACCCTGGAGGCAGAGGCAAGAGGACCCCAAGTTTGAGGCCAAATGAGGAAACTTGGTGAGGTTCTATTTTCAAAATAAAAAAAACAAAAAAGACAAGAGTTTTGGCTCAGTTCTCCCTGTGCTTGATCTCTGGTACAACAAACCAAAAGCAACAAGAAAAGCCCCAGCATGTTTCCGGATTCCAGCCCCAGAAATTACGCTTTAACAGAATTGTACAAGAGCCAAGGAGGCAGCCACGTTGAAAAGCACCCTAAGAGATTTTGGTGGGTGTGGCAGGAAATGTGAGCTTAACCCATGGAGCAGAGCTGTACCACCAGTGCTTTTTTGTTTATTATTGTTGTTGTTGTTATTGTTATTGTCTTTTTGAGACGGTCTCGCTATGCAGTTCAGGCTGGCCTTGAGCTCACTTCATAGCCCAGGCTGGCCTCAAACTCAATGGTCCTCCTGCCTCAGCCTCCCAGCACTTGTTGCAAGTTCGAGATCAGCCTGGGCTACAAAGTGAGCTCAAGGCCAGCCTGTGCTGCAGAGCGAGGCCCTGTCTCAAAGAGATAAAACAAAACAAAAACATGTAACTTCTACAATACTAATGATAAAAAGAGTACACTGACTTGCTTAAGCAAATTATCCACCTGTAAACTTATAAGGTGACAGTTAAAAACAGTTAAAGTCCCTTGATAAAGTTCAGTTTCCATGAATTAGTCTTTGTTAGTTCATCAACTCAGATTGCACTGAGAATAATTAAATCTCTGGACCTTCAAAGCTAAGAAGCTGAAGGGGTAGCTCAGTAGAGACTGTGTTTGGCATGCAGCAGGCTCTAAATTTAACCTACAGCATGTGCGTGCACGTGCACACACCCTACAAACAACAAATGGGCTGAGAGGTGGATTTTGTCCATGGCAGTAATAGTAAGGATTGATTTATCCAGTAATTCAAAGACTAGTATATGCTTTTGAGTCAACCAGACCTGGGTTAGAAGCCTGGTATGCCTCAGTTTCCTCATCTGTAAGATGGAATATAGTATATTTACTTCACTGCATTGTACAAAGAGTAAATGGGATCTTCTAAGGTACTTTTCAGTCAGGCCTGGGGGCAGTTATCTGTAATCCCACCACTGTGGGAGGCTGAGGCAAGATGATTGAAAATTTGAGCCCAGCCTGGGCAACTGAACAATCTAGATCTTGTCTCAAAGAAAACAAAGAAAGCAAAACAACACTAACAACAACAACAACAACTGGCTGGGGATGTAGTTACCAAGGCCCTGGGTTCAAATCCCAGTGCCACATAGGGAAACAAAGTGCTTGCTGAGGTGACCGTCAGCATGTTGGGGATGTCTCCATAATGTGGGAATCCCCACAGCAAGAACAGAATAAACATTCACTGCCACTCTGTAAGAGTTCTCTGTTTCTTTGCTTTGTGTCAAAGCCTTTCGATCTCTGATAGTTTTTTCCCATTGTTTTTAATCAAATCTTTTTTTTTTTTTTTGCGGTACCAGGGATTGAACTCAGGACCTTGTGCTTGCCAGGCAGGCACTTATTCCACTGAGCTATATCCCCAGCCCTTCCCATTGTTTTTAATGTCAGAATAATAACAGGAACTTTCCACAAGGTAGTATGTGACTAACTGCAGATGAAGCATATAAATGGTAGGGTCCTAGAGTAAAAAGAATTTTGATCAGTGGAGCCAGGAAAATCCTTCAAAGTCTATTTGAAACCTGACGTAGCCCTTAAAACAGAGGCCAGAATTTAAATACCGCACTGACAGGGATAACCAGGCTGGAGTGTTATGAGACAAGCCCAGTCCCAAGAGGGCAGTCTCGCCTCACTTCCTGCCGCTTGAGGTTTTGCAAGAACCTAGGTCTGCCTGACCTTTTGGTTTCCACCGCAAGTCTGGAATCTTCCTTGTACATAAATGCTCTTAAATTGTTAAATAGTTTAGGAAAAAAATTTTTAACTACAAGTCAGACCAAACGTGTGAGCTTGGAAGACAGCAAGATTGAGTCCAGTCTAGGCAATTTAGCGACTTAGTGAGGTCCTGTCTCAGAATAAAAATATAAAAAACAGTCTGGGATGTAGCTCAGTGCGGAGGCCCTGGGCTCAACTCCCCGCCCAAAAGAGAAGAATCCACATTTAAATGATGAAGACATTAACTGGTAGAGGCTGATGTCACAGGAAATAGGAACTAGAAAAGCATCAGTCATAAAATTTCCTCACCCATAATCTTTCTCTCCCTCCTCCCCGCCGCCTTTGTGCTACTGGTGGTTAAAGCTCTGCCTTCACGTGAGTCACATCTCCAGCCCATTTCTTATTTTGAGACAGAATCTTGTTAAATTGCTAAATTGCCCAGGCTGGGCTTGAACTTGTGATCCTCCTGCCTCAGCCTCCCAGAGTGCTGGGGTCACAAGAATGTACCACTGTGCCTGGTCATAATTTTTCCTTAGACTTACAGACTTACATTTGTTGACCTTCAGTTAACATCAGGATGTCCATGGAAGCAAGGGACATGGCAGAAGTCCTTGCTGCTGTCCATGTGCCTGTGGCTAGAATGCCCTTCTCTGAGTACCCCACGGAGGTGCTTCATGTGGGGTTGTCAGCGGAGATGCTTCTGCTGACAATGGCCCAGCCGTCTTCTGACCGGCTAGCTCATCATGATAAAGTTCTTTCTCTGTCATCACCTTGCATTTGGACTAACTGGCTTGGGAAACGGTAGCTTAAGGAATTCAGGAGGAAGAGCCGGCTTGAGTGTGTTGATGGAGGGCTTTGGTCAGTTTGGGACACATCCAATTTGCTGTGACTGGGTAATAGCAGGGAGATGACTTGCAGTGTCAGATATGTAGAATAACACCTACAATTCTAAGTGTATTAATGCTATATATTGGTCCCAGGGCTTTACATTTATTTTTGTCTTTTTTTTTTTTTTTTGCGGTACTGGGGATCGAACTCAGGACCCTGAGCTTGCTAGGCAAGCGCTTATTCCACTGAGCTATATCCCCAGCCCTGTCTTTTTTTTATATATATATTTTTGTCTTTTTGAGACAAGGTCTTACTATGTGGTTCAGGCTGGCCTTGAGGTCACTCCAGGCTGGTCTCGAACTCGCAATGATCCTCCTGCCTCAGCCTCCCTAGGCATGCGCCACCACGTCTGGCTTCACATTATATTAACTTAATTAAGGCTTATACCAACCATCTGTAGGAAACAGGTGCAGGCGCTTTACACGAGGTCTCAAATTTAGGTTATGGCTCACTTCGGGACAAGGAGACCAGGTCTACCACAGTGGTAGACCTCTCAGGGTGGTAAGGAACAGTCATGCAAGTGAAGGACAAGAAATAAAAGCCAAGCACAAGATTCTGAGGGATCGTAATATTTAAGGGGCATAGAGAAGAAAATTGCTTGGGGAAGAGCTGCAGATGAAGGTGGTTAAAAGGAAGCAAAAACTCTGGAGAGAACAAGCAGAGTTTACGGAGTGGTAACCGTCATGGTGGTGAATGTTTTTTAAGCTTGCAGTGATCTCTGGTTCCTGAGAGTGATGTGATGTCACTGCCGGGGCTCAGCACCACAAGGAGCCAACCAGCAGGTGGTTCCGGAGGAGCTGGGAATTTAAAACTGTTTTGTGCACGTTCACCAGGATAGGTCCGAAGTCTGTGCAACATGCACTTTGCTCCAGTATTGTCTGCCTACTACCTCACATGTGGCTACAGTATTTGCTTACTGGATAAATGTGTCATTACCGTAATCTGAGGATAGGCCTGGGGTGGAGCTCAGGCACAGCACAAGTGGAAGAGGTTCTGGATTCCATCCCTAGCACTGGAAAAAGCTAACAAACAAATAAACTCAACCAAGACAAAACAGAAAGCTTATGCATACATAACGCTATTAATGTAATAAATGCTTTTGAATGGATGTGTTTGACTGTTCATGGAAGGATAATATATATATTTTTACTTTAGCAACTGTGTCCACTAAAGTGCATTTAATCATCAAAACAATCACAGGAGACAAATATTTATCATTCTTTTCTTTTCTTTTTTTTTTTTTTGAGACAGGGTTTCGCTATGCAGTTCAGGCTGGCCTTGAGCTCACTTTGTAGCCCAGGCTGGTCTTGAACTTGTAACAATCCATCCTTCTGCCTCAGCCTCCTGACTGCTAGGATCACAGGTGTGTGCCACCGTGCCAGCTATCATTCTTTTTTATTTTTTTTTCTTCTTAATACACGACACCCAAAGTTTTTTTTTTTGGTACTGGGAATCGAACTCAGGACCTTGCAGGTGTTTATGCCACTGAGCTATATCCCCAGCCCCAAGCTATCATTCTTATAAGAGAACGCTGATGATATAAACCGGGTGTGGTGACTCACACCTGCAATCCCACCCTTTGGAGGCTGAGGCAGGACGATCACTGAGTTGGAAGCCACCCTGGGCTACATAGTGAGTTCAAGGCCAGCCTGAACTGCATAGCAAGGCCCTGTCTCAAGGAAAAAAAATACAATTTGTCCAGAGTTACACACAGCTTATCCACGGCAGAGCAAGGAGTCAAGCATTTTGTAGCAGACTGCGTGGGTGCACACCCGATACCCCCACACTGCATCAGTTTCTGGCACATTCGCAAACTATCTATAATGAAGTAAGATTTCAACAAAACGGCGGTTCAAACTCGTAACTTTGAAAAGACATTTTACAAATAAAAGAAATGAGATTTAAATTTAATTTACAGTCTTCATTTCAGTATCACAAAATAGTCTTGAAATTTTTTCCAGTTGAATTTGAAGAGGAAAAGTGTCATTTGTCCCTAATTAGTGGAAGTAGGTATAAAAAGTATTGTGCACTAAATATGCTATAAAATATGGTTCAAATAAAAGCAGTACCCGTGACAGTATCTCCACAGGAGAACAGTAAACAACACGTGTGACATGCAATGTGATATTTCCGGGTAACTGTCTCCTAAATGGGACCTTGGAGGAGGAAAGGCCAGCACACGCCTGTAATCCCAGCTCTCGGCAGCTGAGGCAGGCGGATCCAGAGTGCCAGGCCAGCCTGGGCTATACAGCCTGTTTGAGGTCAACCTGGACTACATTAGAGACCGTGTCTCCAACATAATAAAACGGAACTCACGACGTTCCCGTCTTCCTTTGATTTCATGCGTCTCATTAGAAATGTGCTGACACTATTGCTCATGACCGTTCTAGAACTATTTTTGGGCTTGCTGTAGAATCCCCATTTATTAGCGGTACCAGCAGCAGTAGTACCTAATCTGGCACTCAGCACACTCGAGCACGCGGCCAAATCCACGAGTATCTGGATGCTATCAGGAAGTCCTGGCTCCTGCCACGCGGGTGCCCTGGGTCCAAGCAAGCCCGAGGAGCCTGGCGCCGCTCGGCACGGTGCGGCACGGTGCGGCGCGGCGCGGCACGGCCCGGCGTCGAGCTGGCGGGACGCGAAGGGCAGCGGGAGTCCGAGGCCTGGTCCGCGGCGGACACGTGCGGCGTCAGCCGGGAACCTCTCCTTGCTGCCCCCGGGTCCGCATTTCGGCGCTTGTCCCCCGCGGAGAGCTAGTGCTTGGCGGCTGACCGGTGCGCCGCCAGACGCACGGAAACAAAGACGTCCGCCGCTCCTCGAGTTAGGAGGCGGAACGCGGTCCTCTTGCTCCCCATCTCCAACACTAGCCCGCAAAACTCGGACAGCGGCCCGGGCGCTCGCTGGAGGCGGGGCCATAGGGAAGCTCCGCCTTCGGCCCAATCCCAGCTCCCCGCCGGCGGACAGGAAGCGGCTGCGGGCCCGGCAGCTCGGGAAGCGGCTTCCGCGCGCATGCGCGCGCCCCGGGGCGCCTGGGGGAGGGGGAGGAGCGGGCGGCAGGGGCGCGGCTCTGCGCGCGGGTTGGGCGCCGGCGCGTCACGTGGCGAGGAAAGGGGCGGAGCTCGGGGCCCGGAGCGGGGCCGCGGAGAGAGAAGGGGCGAGGGCCGGGAAGCGGGCGGGAGGCAGGAAGCGGCCGGGCGGAGGAGGGCCCTGTTTTGGTGGAGCCGGGCGCGCCGCCGGCCGAAGTGCAGCGGGAGAGAGGCGCCGGCGTCTCTCCGGCCTGGAGGTCCCGGCGCCCAGCGCAGGCTCGGACCCAACCCTGCAGCCGCCCGCCGGGCCGATGTGCTGCTGCTGACCCGAGGCGGGCGCGGAAGATGGTGTCGCCGCGAGCGCTGCTCCTGCTCCTCTCCTGGGCGGCGGGGCTGGGAGGTGAGGATGGCGGCGCGTCCGTCCCCGCACCGCCCGGCTCGCGCTATTGTCCCCGCCCGGCGCGCCCGCCCCGGCCCGAGCGGGCGCCGCGCCGCGAGGCCTTCCCCGCCCCCACGGCGGCCGGTCCGGGCGCCCCGCATCCCGCGTCCCAGCCGGCTTCGGCCCGTTCCGGCTCCGGAGTCGGCGCGGCCGGCGCCGCGCGTGCGAGGCGTGGGAAGTTGCCAGAGCGCGGCTGGGCCGGGCATTGTTCCTCGCCGAGTGCGGCGCCGGCCCGACCCGGTCCCGCTGGGAGCGGCGGCGTCCGGCCGGCGCCGAGGTGCGGGCGCGTTCGCGGGAGCGTTCGCGGGAGCCGCCGCCGGGGCGGGCGTGCGGGGCGGCGCGGGGGCGCGGAGGGTCCGGCTCGGGCTCCCGGCGGGACGGACGCTGCGCGGCCCGTGCGGCCAGCCGGTGCCCTTGCGCGGCAGACGGGAGTCGCGTTTGCCAAAAGTGCAGTTGCTCGCTGGTGCGGGCTTGGAGGACAGTTAAAGAACTCCCGGGGTGGGCTGAGGCCGGCAGCGCTGTTCTCTTGTTCTGTAACATGCTTTACTCCAGGTGAGCTTTTGGACTTGCCCGGAAGTGCACTTACACACCTTCAAGTTCAGAAGGCTGGAGGAAGGGGAGGGACGCCGCAGACGAGCGTCCAGGGGTATAGAGTAGGGCCACCCCAGTGCTCGGTGCGGGTTCCGCTTCGGTCCTTTGTCCGTTTGGCTCCTGGCTGCGGGTCCGAGCGGAGCCTGTCCCGAGTTCTGCTGGGTCAGGAGCGGCTGCACTGTACGTGGGCCGACTGCTGTTCTGGTGTTTAGTGCTCATCTGTTGGGTAAAGATTTTAGGTTAAAAGCTGCTAATAGGTGTTTATTTTTAAACATGGTTAAGGCTGGAGACGCTGTGTTAGGGACCTTTTCATCTAACACTCACTTTTGCTCTAGATATGACTCCAGAAATACCACTTACCTGGCGGTTTTCGCTGTTTGAGTTCCAGTGAGTCTGTTAGTATTTTTTGAGGTAGTAAAAAGTAAGGTAAATGCACGAGTCCTGTAAATAACTGATAAATAGTTTCTAAAGTGTCTCCTTTTAAAGGGTGAAAAGCTGATGCAGTTGTGTGAAGAAAAAGTAAATTAACAGCATGCTCTGGGTTTAGACCCTTTTACAGAAGGCTTTAAAATGCAGAACGAAGTCCTTAATGTTTTGAATATTGGTTAAAAGGTTAATTTTTTTGTTACTGTTGGGCAGAACTTTTTTCAGAAAAACACAGGAACTTTTCTTTTTTTGAAAGGCTTTTCATTTTAAAATTAGCATCAGGATTGTAACTTTTGAGTTTCTGCGTGTATCTATAACTGTACGTTACACTGTTTTAACCAGAGCTACAAATGGTCGTTTGTAAGGTGTTTCCGTGTTGGTGACTTGCGAAGGTTTTTGAATTGAAGATTTGTTCGAGCGTATGCGCGAAGTACGCGATTAAGATTGGGAGAACTTGCTGAAATACAGATATAACTTCAGGGGGTAAATAATTTCTTTGTTAAATTTAATAAACTCTTAGTTGCTTTCCCTATTCAAATCTGTCAGTCGCTGTTGCGTGTGACTTTTGTCTTACTATAACTCTGACTGGGGTGTGAAGCAAGAAGAGAGAATTAAAGTGTTTAGAATCATGAACCTGTGCATCCAGGCATAGGTTTGTGTGGGAAGATGCCATAACATTTGGGGGCTTACAAAGTGTCTGTGTAGATGTGTACTCAAATATATACATAAACTATTTTTCTTTATTATCTGTAACCACATGAGAAATTTACTGGAATTATTTTAATTAGATAATAGCTCAAATATGCAAAACTTGTCTCAGAAATACCCCCTCTGCAGGGTGTGGTGATGAATGCCTGTAATTCCAGCACTTGAGAGGCTGAGGCAGGATGATGGCCCCCTCAAGGCCAGCCTAAACTACAAAGTTCAAAGCTAATCTGAATTTACATGGTGAGACCTTGTTTAAAAAAAAAAAAACACATACACACATACAAATCCTCAACTGATTTTTATGTGTATGAAATTTTTTCTTTTTGTTGTGTTTTTCTGGGTGCTGGGTTTATTTATGTTGCCAGGCTGGTCCAGGCCCAAGTGGTCCTGAGACTTTCAGGTGTTGGGGACTACAGGTGGGGATAGTAGTCCGCTGGCCGGACTGAACATTACTTTTTAACACAAATTTAACTGAGCATTAACTTCTTTATTTTAAAAGTGTTCTCCATATGTTTGAGAAGCCAAGGGTATTTGAGTTGTGGCAGTAAATTAATCCCGTCATGTTTTCATTTTAAGTCACCCATGAAATGATTTTTGGAATGTGACTTTCTTTTTTTTAATATTTAAAATCGGACTAAGTGCTTTGTTTTTGTACCAAGGAGGTCTCAGAAATAAACTTTCTGGAACTTTGGACAAAAGAACTCAAAGTTTTAAAGCTGAAGTTTAAACTTTTTCTGACTTCTAACAGCAGATAAGAGATAGGTCTGGTGACTAAACTGACTTATTTTTTGTAGTGCTGCAAATTGAACGTAGGGCTTTTGCAAAGAGGTAGATCCCCAGTCCATTGTTAAATTTTGAGACAGGGGTCCCTGAGTTGCCCAGACTGGGCTTGACTTGGATCCTCTGGCTCTTAGTGTCTGAGTTCAGGCTCACAGGTGTGTGCTGCTGTACTGGCCAGTCCTAAGCTTTTTACCCATCCTGTTGAAAACAGTTTTCTTACTAGCTTAAAGGTGGCCTGGACTAAATTGCTGTAGAGTTTAAATATTTGCTAGTGTGTATTGGCAGTGTGTAAAGATGGCAGTGTGTAAAGATGGCGTTAATCATGGGGTGTCAGCGCCTGTATGTGACACACTTTGTTTCTCTTTGAACACTTCTCTCCCTCCCCTCCTCCCTCCATCTCTCCATTTGGTCGCTGTTTTTTATTATCTCTGTGTGTTTTTCTCTTCACTTTGTACTTCGGGCGTCTCATACAGAATAATTAAACTTGTGTGTCTGATTTGCTTCACTAATGTTATGTTTGCAAGGTTTGAAGATATGTTTGGTTTTCTTCACGTGTCGGCTCGTCACCAGCATTGGAGAACTTTCTCACAGATGTGTGAATCTTTGAGAAGAGTTTGAAGTCCAGGCAGCGCTGCTGCAGTCCTGGGCCTGGGCAGCACCTGTCCTCTGAGCAGTGTGCTCACAGGTGCACACTGTGAGCATCCCTCATCCTACTGGAAATGCGCCAGGCCCACTTTACTCATTTTTTTGTGTGTTTTTGTTTTTTTGAGATAGGGTTTCGCTCTGTAGCTCAGATTGGCCTTGAACTCACTGTGTAGTCCAGGCTGGCCTCAACTTGTGGCAGTCCTCCTGTCTCAGCCTTGTGAGTGCCGGGATTATCGGCGTGTGCCACCATGCCTGGCTTTCATTTGTGTTACCTGCCTGCTCTGGCTTTATCCTGCATAGATGCCACCAACTTTAAAGAAAAGTGTTCTTTTTGACTGCATTGTTTACCTAACATTTTTTCCTGCAGTTATTTTTCTGTAGTGCTAAATTTTTTGATAGAAGCTATGCATGTGAAATACTTTTTACCCAGCTGTAGATTACTAAATTTTTTGGCAATACTAGGGCTTGAACACAGAGCTTTGTGCATGCTGGGCACATGCTATACCACAGAGCCATGTCTTCCTGTATTAATTTGAAAATCTGTTTCCATAAATGGGTTGAGCTTCCCTAAGCTGAAAGATCTGAACACGGGAAGGTGCAGGTTTTAGTTTAAGGGATGCTCATCTTGCACAATCTGTGGGAATATTCGAATCTGAAGCGTTGCTGTTCCCAAGTGTTGGAGGTGAGGTGTGTTCAGCTGTGTTATGTTTGAAGGGTTTTAAGGAAAAAGCTGGGTTTTAACCTCACCATGTCTCTGTGTCGATGAGCAAAGAAACCATTGCCTTTTCTGTTGGGGTGAGAACCACAGGAAAATTAGTTGAGGGCTGTGTGTAAATGAAAACCAAATCTGCTTTTCTCTCTTGGTAGATATAAACTTTGCTTTTGAAATTAAGAAAATGAACTGGGACTGAGTTCAACCATAAACTGCACTTTTCCACATCGTGGAGAGATGACAAGTCCAGGTGTGAGATGATTCCCGGATCTTAGGCAGTTTACAATTTCGGTTCTTTCTGTTTTCTAAAATGCATCACATGTTTTATGTTTTCTTAGAACAGTGAATTTAATCTTTTCTTTGTACCGGGAATCAGACTCAGGACCTTGTGCTTGCCAGGCACACGCTTATGCCACTGAGCTACAGCCCCGGTCCTAATCTTAAATGATGATATGAGAACAACCTGTTATGTTTCAGGGATCTTTATGGTTGCTGTTTTTTAAAATTTTTTCCAGAAATTATTGAAATGGCATGATAGTTGATAATGTTTCTAACTTCTAATTTTTTTTTTTCAATCCTGTTGAGACAGGGTTTTGCTCCGCAGTCAAGGCTGGCTTCGAACTCACAGCAGTGCTCTTGCCCTCCCCTCCTGATGCTGGGACTGTAGGTGTGAGCCCCATGCCCAGCTGCTTTTCATTCTGTGTCTGGTTTTAACAGTGTTCCAGCATCATTGTTAGAGCTCGTGGTTTTCTTGCTAAACTTGGGTCATCTTTTAATTGTTCCTGATACTTTTTTCTGTGGGGAGACAGCCTGTGTGGTGCATTTGCATGTAAAATGGAATAAATTCTGTCTTCTGGTATGGGTGTTTGGTAGTTTTGTCTTTTTTTCTTTGAGACAAAGTCTTGCTATGTAGTTCAGGCTGTTGGTTGATTCCTGGTGTAACTCAGGCTGGCCTTGAACTTGTGGCGACCCTTGCGTGTCCCAAGGCTGGCTCGGGTAGTTTGTCTTTTAAGTGTAGAGTATGCTCTGGCTTTAGTGTTGAGGTCACCCATACTTTGTGAATAGTTGGGGTGATACGTGCAGTATGGTCGAGGGAAAACAGATAAACTTGGTGAGCACCGCAGACACAGCACTCCCTTAGCTACAGGCAAATCGCGAATTGGATCCCGAGTCAGGAGGACTGTGGTTTCAAACCAGTGTGCTAGATGATTCACATGAAACATGCTTGGAAATGTTCAATTTTAACATCTATGGCGAATGTGCGCTAAGAATGTAAACTTACAGTAAATTGGGAGCAAACTGGTAGTGCACATCTGTAATCTTAGCAATATGGGAGGCAGAAGGATTTCGTGGTTGAACCTTGCGTGGACAATTTAGTGATACTCGGTCTCACAAAATAAGGGCTGGGGGTGTAGCTTAATTCTGAGGCCCTGTACCCCAGTACTACAAAAGAGGAAAGTAAAACTTGGTGAAAGGTCGCGGTGTGGCCCAGGCTGGCCTCAGCTTGTTAGTAATCCTCCCTTCACTACCGGGTGCTTGGCCACACTGATACTTGTTTGCAGTAAGTAGCTGTGTTGGAGATCTGTGTGTTAACAGTTTTGGTGCCCTTTTGATTTGTATTAAGTTAGATGTATTGTGCTTGGGTTTGGGGGAGATTGAACTGGACACCTGTGTATGCTAAGTATACCATTGAGCTCTGCTTCCAAACCTCATCCTTTGATTGCGTTTCCTTATAAAAGAATTTTTGGTGAAGTTGTTGTTCTTTGGAGTGGGGTCTTGCTGTGCTGCCCAGGGTGGCCTCAAATTTGTGCTATGAAGTGATCCTTTTGCTTCAGCCTCCCAAGTAGATTGGGACTGCATGCAGATGCCGCTGTGTGGGGATGTAATTTTGGACTGGCCTAGCTTAAAATGCAGTCTGTGCAGGGCATCGGCAGTGGAGTTTACATGTGGAAAGTGTGGGGGAGCAGGGCAGAGCCCGTCCCTAGCCGTAGGCCTCTCACAGAAATTTTGTGTCAGTGGCTATGTGAACACTCCTCGAGGAGATAAACTCTAAATAGGAAGGGCTGTGGGCAGAGAAACACATTGGCTTAAAATCTGAACCCCAAGCTCAGACTCAGAGTACAGACCTCCAGGCTGTAGGAGCTGGTTTGCCTTTCATCTGCTTTCCGCGTGGGCAGCTCTGTGCCAGGTATGGGTGCTAAGCTTCAGGTTTTTCTATTGGTGGGAAGTGATTTACTCATTGGTTGTTAGTGCTTTTCCAAGTAACTGTAAAAAATCTGCTTGTTTTGAAGAAAAGTCTAGCAGTAGTAATTCTAACCAAGAGCACTGATGATAAGTGGAAAAACTGCTGCTAACCCCCCCAGAGAGACAGCCACACGTGCGCCGCCGCTTCCCGCAGCGTGAAGGCAGTGCCTGAGTGCTGGTGGACCTGGTCTTGACCCAGCTGTCTAGGCTGTGGAAACGGGCCCAGAGAACAGTCTCGTGGCAGATACTCGCCTTTCCATACCGGGAAAATGCATTCTGAAACAACTAAAATTCCAGCTGAGCAGCGTGAGAAGTGTATCATGAGAACGCTGCTACTTAGCAGAGATTGTGTGTTGATGGCTGGTAGGAATCTTGCTTGCATGAGAGTTCATTAGCTTCACGGCTAATGGACATTAGCCATTTGGGGAATAATTTTTGAGATAAAAAACGAGTGGTATATAGAAGTGTAAGGTGTTGTGGTTTCCTTACCTAGTACGGACAGTCCACGGTGGGAGAGGAGGAGAAATGCCGACTGGGCCACAATAACCAGAATGCTCCTCGTTTCTGTTCCAGGCCATAATGACAGTGAGGCAGAATATGGTGGAACGAGGGTGGGTGTCCATGTTGAAGAACTGCTATATGATGCAGTAAGGAATAGATTAACTGCTTGACAAACTGGGTGACTCAGCTGTGGAGTAGCATATTGTGGAAGTAAAGACAGAAAAAGAACTGACATAGAAGAAAAACAGGTAAAACTTGGGAGGTGTATAATGTGAAGTTAATAGAATTATTGAGGATGCATTCTGTTGAATTTAGTTCTTAGCAGCTTTTGCATTGCAGAGAAGTTGTTTTATTAAAACTTTGAAGACAGTTGTTGGAAGTTGAAAATGTCTAAGATTTTGATTCCAGATAGAAGGTTATGGGTTGGGAAGTTTGTGAGGGTCTGAGGTTTTACTTGCATGCTTACTGGTCAGAACTTCACATCAACCTTCAGTAATATGTGGCTAGTTATTTGCGAGGAACTGCTCTAGAGAGTTGCAGGGTAGAAATTTATAAATTTGGAGTGGAGGGGAGAAATTATATCTGAAAAAATATATATTGTCAGTTATTTTTTAACCTAAGTTGGAATGAGGCTTTTAAGTTCAAGAATATGCTTGGTATTCTTGATTATATGTGAATTGTGGACTTCCTATTTCAGAGATAAATTGGAAGAGAATATGGTCTTTGCATTTTAAGCAAGTGGGCAGGTATAATTGTGTGGATTGGGTTTTTTTTTTTTTTTTTTTTAACCGTACCGGGGATTGAACTCAGGACTTGTGGATGCCAGGCAGGTGCTTACTCCACTGAGCTGTATCCCCAGCCCATGGGCAGATACAATTGTGGGACAAAGTTTTCTTTCCATTTCTTTGTTTTTAATTATAAGGAAGATTAATGATGACACATTTGAACTTTGAATTTTGGCTTTAGCTTTCAAAAGAATACAGATAAAACCCTCTAGTTACAAATTGATGGGATACTAATTTACTACCTTTTTCCCTTCCTAATAATTAAGGGGAATGGTTTGTAAAAGTGCTGCGGAGATTTTAAGATGCTGTGTAAATATTATTAAATCTGGGTGTGGTGGCACATGCCAGTAGTTCTAGCCCTCTGGGAGGCTGCGATAGGATTGAAAGTTTGAGGCCGCCTTGGGCAATTTATGGAGACCCTGTCTCAAAAAAAAAAAAAAGGATATAACTCAGCAACTAGTTAAGGAAGGAAATCTTGTCACTTGTGTTTGTACTGTATTTTTCCTATCACATAGCTGCTGCTGTTGATTTCAGACTGCTTTATAATTAACTGATCTGAATCCCCGCAGAATGGGAATTTCAGGAAGGAAGAGACTTTATTCTTATTGTACCTGTTTTAGAACTCAACATAGTGCCTTCTTCACATTAAGATTTATAGTAAATATTCTGTGTGCATGTGTGTATCACGACAGGGGTGAATCTAGGGCCTCAGGCACGCTAGGCAAGTGCTCTGCTGCTGAGGTGCATCTTCACAGAGCTACTGTTTTTTACTTTGCTTTCTGTAGCGGTAGGGATGGAATTAGAGCTTTGTGCACGCCAGGTGAGTGCTTTACCACTCAGCTAAGCCCCTAACCCCAGACCACGTAATGTTAAATACATTGCTTGATGAGTAGACTGGATTTCTGAACACAGCAGCGGTTGTATTCTAGTGAAGCAGCTTTTGGAGGAGGCCTATGAGCTGTAGTATGGAAACAGCCTTATGTGAAGGTAAAGGTAACGGTATGTGTTACATTGGGATATTCTTGCAGTGAACTAGAAAGTGCTCCTCCCATCAGAACAGTGTATTATCAGAATCTTCAGTGTGTAACAGGAAGGGTCAGGTGCTCTGATCCAGCATAGGAGAGAGGACAGGCTTGTTACTGGTGTTAGGTTGTCATTTGCACGTATGAATTGGTTTGAAAATCAGAACTTAATTTTGGGTTGATATGTTACAAAATCGTTTTTCTGGTAGACTATAAAATTCAATTTTGTCTGTACAGTAGCAGGAATCACCTAGTAATTCTAGGATCCCTGGGAGCCCTAGATGACTGAGTAGGAGTCGTCCCTTTTTTTGTATAGAGGAAGCTCTAGAGTAGGGATTCCCGTCCTGGACACAGACAGGTGTGTAATGTGGGAGCAGAGTAAGGTGACGAGCGAGTCTGCAGTGAAACGCAGGGGTGGGTAGTGGGATGTGCAGTGCTGGTGGGGGTGGCGGCGGAGCTTTGCGAGTGGAGAGAAGAGTAGAAGAGTCGGAAGCCGTGTTCTCCGTGTGGATCACCGCCTGTACTTGCATCTCCGCTTATTTGAAATTGTGTGAAAGCGTTTTAGATCAGCATAGAAATCTAAATTATGTACACGGTTCGATTTTTGGGTTTATAAGTTGTATTTTATAAGTGAATAGTAAAACTTAATATATCCGGTAGATTTTAATCATTCATGTTTTGTACCCTGTGTGGTCAAGTTTGTAATTTATTAAAGAGCTACATACTTGCACTTCTGAGCCAGCTAACTTTTATTATATTTATTTCCCAGAGACTAGCTTATTCCAAAAAGTGGGTGTGTTGATGTTCGCATTTAATTGTAGACAGACATACCCTCCTGTTTTGAACTTTCACTTGTAACCGTTAGATGTGGGCATTATGCCTTTAGAAGGTGACTGGTTTTAGTGAAGAAATGGGTACTGGCTGACTTGAAGTCGTATCGCTGAGGTAGTACATGAGAGACATGTAACTGTATTGCTGAACTACAGGACATGAACACTTTCTGGAAGCTACCTTTGGCGTACTGCACAGTTTTGTGAGTGGCAGTTCATGGTTTAAGACCAGAGTGGATATGTATCAAATAAAAAAGTATTGGTCAGTGGTGCATTGACTGTGTAGTTGATGAACCTAGTAGGACAGGAATCTACCGTGATGCTGGAGAGAAAGCAATTTTGAAATTGTACAAGGGAAAAACGTGTTAGAAACAACTTGGTAAATCTTCTTGAGCAGTGGAAATGAGCCAGCCTTAGCTTATTCTTTACACGTCCTCTTGTGTTGTAACTGAGTTTTCCCGTAAGTAGGAAGATTTGTAATGTCAAAAATTCTTGCAGGTTTTCTTCTCCCTTACAGTTGTAAAGTCACCGTTTTTGGTGGGACAGAAAAACATGGTTACATGACGTTGCTCTTTCACACGAAGGTGCTGATCTGCCACTAGTGAGCCAGCTGTGTGTTTACCCTAACATTAGTAAACTTTTCCTTTTGTGTTTTGTTTGTTATTACTTATGCATTAAGGAGATTGAATGCAGGGCTTTCACATCACGCTTTATCTTCAGCCCTTTAAACATTTTTTATTTTGAGGCAGGGTCTCTCTATGTCGCTTAATGGCCCAGGCTGAGCTTGGCCTTCACCCAGTCTCACACAGTGCTGGGTTTACAGGTGTGCACCTCCACTCCTGGCTGCCCTTTTCTCTTGTTCAATTTACATAGCAGAAGAGTTAAAGTTCAGCACCAGGATTAGAAAGGAAGCCTTTGCTCAGGTGTCAGGTGAGATGCTGCCTCCCAGTGGGGCATGGAGAATCACCATAATGGCTAGCACTTCCGGGCGTTTCTGACAGGCCAGGCACTGTTCTTAGAGGGGTGTGTGTGTGTGTGTGTGTGTGTGTGTGTGTAGTGCATTTTTAAAATTTATTTTGGGGAGAGGGTACTGAGTTGAGTCAAGGCCTTCACTCTGAGCTACAACCTTAGTCTTTTTAAATGTTTTATTTTGAGGTAGTGTTTTGCTAAGTTGTGAAATTACCCAGGCTGTTCTCAAACTTGCAACCCTCCTGCCTCAGAGGAGGGTCCACTCCCAGAGCAGTGGGTGTTAGGTGTGTGCCACCACACCTGGTTTACAGTTTTAAATTTCATGCATTGCTGGGGTATGAACCTGGGACCAACCTTACATATGCTCTGCACTAAGCAATACACACGCCCAGTCTGTCAGGTAAATTCTTTACAACAGGTTTTTTTTTCTTTAAAAATAGGAAAGCATTTACAATTAAAGAGAGAAACCTTACAGGGCATTACATATGATGTAATTTCCACTTGCTATAGATCCACTAGTATATGTATTATTTTTTGACGGGGAGATACTTGGGGTTGAACCTAGGGCCTCACATAAGCTAAGCACGGGCTGTCCCACTGAGCTACGCCATAACCCTGGCATGTGTGTCTTAGGTAGTAGGGACTTTGCATTAAGCTATATCCCTCTTCCTCTTTTATTTTAAAGTTCAAGACAAGGTCTGGCTAAGTTACTGTGTTGCCTAGGTTGGGCTGGAACTTGCCACTTTCCTACCTCAGCCTCCCAGAATGCTGGAATTATAGGCACGTATTTTTTTTTTTTTTTTTTAGAGCGTTGCAAACAGATACCACAGGGTGGTGAGATACAGATTACAGTACACATCTGTAATCAATACACAAAATTTTAATAGGCAGTCAATACCAGTATCCTGGTGACTTTGAGAAAATTATAGGAAGTAAAAATACTGTTCTCTCCTGGCATGGTAACACACACTTGTAATCCCAGCACTGAGGCAGGACAGCTGTGTGTTTCAGGCCAGCCCAAGCAGTTCACTGAGATTCTGTCTGAAAATAGAAACTGAAAAGCAGGTGTTGCTGGGGGGACCTGAGTGGTGGCATGCCCTTGGTTTGATTCACAGCACCCCCCCCCCCCCAAGAAGTTCTGAAATTGTGGAAAGGGAGCATTCTTCTAAGTCTTGCTATGTAGTGTAGGCTGGCCTCGAACTCACTGTGTAGTCTAGATGGGCCTCTAACTCAGGTTAATCCTCCTGCCTCAGCCTTCCAAGAACTGGGACCACAGGTGTGCACCACCAGTCTTGGCTTATATTTTCTTCTTAGGACCTGGAGGTCATTTTTGTACTTTTGCATGGAGGCTTTTTTTCTTGTATTAATTTTTGTAATGTACTTCCCCTCCCCAGCTTTTTATCATGAAAGTTCGTATACTTTCTAGAAGGTGGGAAGTATGCATATATAGTACAGTTAACATTTGTATAGCTTTCTCCTAAATTTGTTAGCATTTATCTTTTATTTTTTTGTCTTTTTGAGACAGGGTCTCTATGGAGTTCAGGCTGGCCTTGAGCTCACCTTGTAGCCAAGGCTGGCCTCAAACTTGCAGTGGTCCGTGTTGGGGTTACAGGTGTGTGCCGCCACACCTAGCTCCTTACTCTTGAACATACGTTCTTTTCTCTTTTTTTGAACCATTTTAAAGTTGTATCCCCGGATACTTTGTGGCTCCTAAAAGCAAGGATCTTGTTTAACCAGGAATTATTTTTTTGTTTTTTGGTACTGGGACTCGAACTCAGGTCGCCAGACAGGCGCTGTGCTGCTGAACTACCTCCCCGGCCCACCAAGATTATTTTCTTAAGTGAGGACGTGCTCAATTTTGAATTGGGACTTGTCAGTATTAGGCACTGGATGAATATAAGCATATGACTTACGAAGGCCAGTTATCTGGCAACCCTAATTAAGGGTGAAGAAGCAGAGTGGTTCTGGTGGGCTTTTCTGTGCAAAGGGACAATGGCGGTGACATCGACAGAGCAGCCGCAGAGGGGCTGCTGCACGTAGCCAGTGGTGCAGTAACGGAGCCGGGGGGCGTCCCACGGTTGGGGTGCAGAGCCCGCGGACGTGCTGCACAGGTCAGTGCTGGGCCCTGCGCACAGACGTTCAGCACACACAGGCGAGCTCCAGGGGCCCGGAGTCTCCCCTGACCGAAGCTGCCATTTCCCCCAGTGTGTCGGGTTAGGGCAGTTTACTCAGCGCTCTGGGTGGAGTGTACTTCACTTTTGTCACTTGCAGGTGACAGCTTTCTCTCTGTGGTGCAGGTCCTTACAGAGCACTTCTAGTGAGTATTTTGGTCTTCATCAGGGGAAACAAAAGAGCTAAGTTTGGCATCCCCGAGTCCTTCCTGTCTATTCCCGGATGTTCGCATCGGATAGTGAGGAGGGAAACTGCAGGCCTGAGTTTAGAGCCAACTCGTGGTTTTTCTTTGTTTTTTTCTTTTTCTTTTTTAGTTTTTGGGACGGTACAAGACCTAAGCTGGCCTAGATACTTGTGATTTCCGAGTGCTGGCGTTAAGGCCTGGGCTCTTGTACCTGGCAGTTGCTACTACTTTTTACTCCTAGACTTGTAGGCTATATTTTCTTTTGTGCAAATGTGTTTGATGTACATAAAGGACTTAAGGTAGAGGAAGAAAAGTGTCTTAGTATGGGCTGCAAGTCACATGTTGATTACAATGACAACAAGGTTTTGAAATGAGTGGTTTCTGTGCTTGTACTTAGTAGCGGGTTTCAGTGAGCCCTAATATGTGTTGGCAGCCCCCCTTCTTCGTGGTGCCAGGGACTGAGTCCGGGGCCTGCACCCTGAGCTGCATCTCCAGTCTCTTTCTGAGCCAGCGCCTTCCTGAGTTGCCCGGCTGGGCTTGGATGGGCAGTCTGCCTGCTGCCGTCGGGTGTGCCCTAGCGTGCTCCGCAGACACCTGTGTTTTCATCTCTAGCTCAGGCCACTCCTGCGGGAAGACGTTCCAGGCAGAGTATGAGACTCGTCTGTGGCAGGTGGAGGGAGAGAAGGCAGGAGAGACAGTGGCCTCGGGTGGGGGGAGGATGTGGCCCCGGAGGAGGGTGTTGGTCAGCTTTGGACGCCGGGGAACGGGCACGCAGCGGGGACTTAATGGCACTCTTTTGGACAGCAGCATTGCTCTGGTTGCTGGGCCAGGAGCAGACAGTGGGAGGGTAGGAGCAGAAACAGAAAGGCCTGTCAGTTATGGTTTCTGGCTGTCTGGACCCTTGGACCTTGCTGTTTTGCACACATTCAGCCACATGAGTTTCATCTCCCTTCCCCTAATTCAGATTCCCAGACTCATCTGCAGTGGGGACATAGGCAGGGAACGGGATCTTCTGAGCCCCGCCCCTTTGGTCAAGATCAGCTGCAGGCAGAGCCTTGGATTCTGAAGGGAGCAGTGGTAGCTTTGCTTGTGGGAAGTTGTGACTTTACTCACCTATGTTTAGGTTGCGTTTCTGTTATTAAAAGTGGCGTTGCAGGGCTGAGGGTCTAGCTCGGTGGTACAAGTGCCTGCCTGGTAAGTGCAGGATCCTGAGTTTGATTCCCAGCTCCACAAACAAACAAACAAACAAACAAGCAAAGAGAAGTGACATTGCGGAGCTCTCAGTGTGGTGTTCTGGCTTTTCCCTTTCCATGAGGGGCAGGTACGGTGTATACTGCTGGCTTCTGGAGACCTCCGGGTAGTCCTGAGAATGACGAAAGTGGGAAGGTCACTCTGTAGCATGCTCTGGCTTATGAGAACATCGGTAGGTGTGGGTCATTTGCATGATTGGGATCTACATGTTGTTATGGAAGGAGCACAGAATCTTGGAGTCATGTTCGAGTCCCGTGTTGCTTTGCCTGATGGATGATTTCTGTTGTTGCATATAATGTTTATGCGTTGATAGACTTGAGACTAGCAGGTAACAGTCACCAGGACTAGAGGAGGTGGTCAGGAATTGGGTAGATAGGCAACGTGGCCCTCCAGCAGCCAGCAAGGTCTGTAACAGGGAGAGCTCTATCAGGTCTTTCGTCTCACAGAAATGAGGGGCCAGAAGCTGAACTATTGAGGTAGAAACAGGTGGATGTCTAATGTATTTCAATGAGATTTGAAGACAGAATTGTGTTCTATCTACTTCTGGTGCCCTGACTGGTTGCTGACGTACAGGAACAAGCCGCAGTTGAGTAGGTCCAGACTCTGCATGTGGGAACGGGTAATTTTGTGGTGTCTGACGGAGGTAAATGGTGCCAGGGTTGGAGATTGGCTGGGGCTCCTGTGGAGCAGACCATGCCAATTTCAGTTACTAACAGTGGAAATCAAGGGTATACAGATTATATTTTTTGGTCTATAAAAAGTACATTTTCTTTAGTATTTCATTACATGTTTTTCTACATCTTAAAGTTAATGTCAGTTTAGAGTTCAAAGAAGCCTGATCCATGTGCTGTGTTTTGAATTTTTTCTTTAAATTTTTTGGTAGTCACATCTGAAACGTGAGCGATGACCGCCGGTGTGTGTGGTGGAGATGATGGATGGTTAGATTATCTTGAATTGCTGAAGCCAGCGCTATGTTCCTGGCACTGCCTGCTGTTGCCCAGAGGCACTGTGCTTGTTGGTAACCTGTCAGGTCTTGCTTTTCTTTAAAATCAACTGGTAGTTCTTCACAGTTTCTTCTGGGAGGGGCGTTGGATCAAATGAAACAAAATGTGTGTCTGACAGTGCCCAGGGGATAGCATCAGTAATTTTAGTTATTGCGTCCAGTTCATAAGCTTTAACTTTAATTAACAGCTAGTTAAATGAAATGTTTAGACAGGATTATTTTTCTGTATATAATAAGCTATCAATATGCATTACAAACGAATATTTTTTGATATAAACATTTTGGGGTTTTAATTTTTCTGTTTAAAGACATGAAATGTGAAGCTTTTTAGAAAAAAATGCTAGTGTCATTTAGCCAAATTTTCATGTGAGGTTCTGGTTTCTTAAGGTCTCACTATATCATTCAGGCTGTTTTTGAGCTCAGTATGGAGGCCAGGCTGATCACGAATTTGAAGTGGTCCTCCTGCTTCAGCTTCCCAAGTGCTGGGGTTGCAGACATGTGCCACCATGCCTGGCTTATGTGAAGTTTTAAATACTGGATTTCTGAAAAACTGAGAAAGCAGGCGTGATGGCACACACGTGTAGTCCTGGCAGTAGAGCGGCTGAGTCAGGAAGGTGGCTGTGAGATTGCAGCTAGCCTGTGTCACTCAGAGTAAAGCTCTTGCCTGGCGCTACCAAAAAAAAAGTAACAAGTGAATATATGAGAAGAGATTTTAAAAACGCTTTAAAAAGTGTTTTTAAAAAAAACACGTGGTATTTATGATGTGTATAGAATAACGTGAGCGGCGGCACGGCGGCGTTGAGTGGAGAGATGAGCGCTTCCCCCCCTTCGGCCGCCCCCGCTTCCTGCTGGCAGCGGCTGCTGGGAAGCGCGGAGAGAGCCGCCGCTCCCACTTCCTCTCTCCTGTGGGCTGTGCCCGGTGTCGCCGAACACTTGCCTGCCAGAAGGATGCGAAGAAAACGCAGGGAATTAAGGGGGGAAGAGAAGGAGGCCCCTGAGGTCATCTGCAGAGCACAGGGCCGCCAGCGGGGGTCTGTGCAGGCAGTGATGCCCGGCTCTTTGGAAAACCTGGGTGCCTGCGCCAAGGGTACAGCACGCGCACCATAATCAGGAATCCTTAGAGTAGAAAGATCACGTGTGTAATAACTCATCTTCGTGGAGACTTCATTTTTTGTGGTACTGGGAATCAAACTCAGGACCTTGTGCTTGCAAGGCAGGCAGAGACTTCATTTTAAACTTTAATTTTCAGCCTTAATGTGATGCTTTAGAGCCACTTTTCAGAGAATAAAACATTGTGCACGTGACAGTGGTGAATATTATTTTATCAGCGGTATTTGTGTATTTAGAGAGTGTGATCAGAGAGTTCGATCGCTGTACTTCTAGGATCCTTTCCTTCAGCTTTGCTAAAGGAGACCTTTAAAGTGAATCTTCCTGCAGAGAGTGAGAGATCGAGCTTGGGTAGAGCGGATGTCCAGCACACGCAAGGCTGTGGGTGAACCCCAGCACCACCAAAAACATTTAAGTAGAGCTGGAGATCCCTTGTGTAAATCTACTTTGTAATCACCTTGTTCGTTTGGACAATTCACACTAGATGAACAGGCCACCTGGAATACCAGCTAAACTGATGGGAACTAAATGAGGGAATGCGGTTAAAAAAAGATAAATAGGTCTGCCACATAAACTAGTGGTAGGGACAAAATAGAAACCTTTTAAAAATAGTGAGTCCCAAAGAACATAGGGAAAGAGGAAAAGAAATGAACTAGGGACGGATAGAACAGAAAACAGTCAAACTGGTAGCTTCGGGCCGGGGCAGAGCTCAGCGGCACAGCGGCTGGCTGGAAAGCATAAAGTCCTGAGTTCGGTTCCTGGTACCAAAAAAAAAAAAGGACTGGTGGCTTTGGGGGAAAGGAAAAAAGAGAAAAGGAAAAAAACAAAACAAAGCTTTTCTAGATGGGGAAAGGCAGAAAGGTTGAAAGAAGGGGAGGGGGCTGGGAGAAAATCTGTCATGTACAGGTGCAGATTTTCCATGATGAAGGTGACCGTTATGTATATCTAGAATGTACCAATAACATCTGATTGAAAAAAGTTAAGAAAAAAAATAACTTTAAACTCAGCCATACCCATAATGGCATTACAAGTAAACATAAGAATTAAAAGGCAAGGGGCTGGGGATATAGCTCAGTGGAATAAGTGCCTGCCTGGCAAGTGCAAGGTCCTGAGTTCAATCCCTGGTACCACAAACAAAGAATTAAAAGGCAAAAACTATCATTTTGTTATTTTGGAAAATATGAATATATGTTGTCTAACAAGCGCTTGGGACGTAAAAATCAAGATGGGTAGGAGCACAGAGGTGGAGGAGGACACGCTGCACTGTCCAGACAGCTGAAGACCGGGATGGCTGTGGTGCTGTCAGTAAGTTTCAGAACTGATAAAGAGGGACACCTCCTCACCCAGCAGGAGAACCCATCGGTCCTCTGGCCCAGGAGGGCAGGGCCCTTAGAAGGTGTGCGGGGGAGGGAGGGAGGGTTTATATTGGTGACTTCACGGTCTGGTCCCGCTGCAGGTATAGTTAGTTGCACCAAGCAGAGAATCCAGGGAAGAAAGCCCAGGTGAAGAACTAAAATAAGATTTTATATGAAAACACCCACCTTGATCCTGTAAGAAAATAAACCAACAGGCACAGTAGCAACTGAGCAACCAAGAGCACAGAAAACCAGTACACAACTCTCCAGAGAGTGAGTGAAGCCGAGTTCAGCCCCGTAAATCATTTGATGGGTGATACGAATGCTCAATCAAATCAATAAATAATTTGATAAAAGAGTGCACATAACTGTAAAATGAACAACACAGCTTCAGAGCAGTGAAAAAATGTTGATAGAATTGAAGGAAGTAGACAAATCTCTAATTAGAGTTGGAAATCATAACAGTCCTTTCTGAGCAAACGATGAAAAAATCAGTAAGGACTTGCACCAGGCATGGTGGTGCACGCCTCTAATCCCAGCACTCAGGAGGCTGAGCAGGAGGATCACTGTTGAGTTCGAGGCAAGCCTGGGCTGCATAGGGAGATCCTGCCTCGAAAAGACAAAACCTTAAAAAAAAAAGTAGGACTTGCAAAACTTGAGTGCTGCCAGCCTGAGCACAAACAGCCGGACTCAGGTCTGCAGAGCCTTCCCCAGCAGCAGAAACCTTGTGTTTTTTGGGTGTGCGTGTGTTTGTTTTTGGGACAGGGTCTACTGTGCGATTCTGGCTGGCCTTGAATTCATTGTGTAGCCCAGGCTGGCATCAGACCTCCTGCCTCCACCTCCCAAGTGCTGGGATTACAGGTGTGCGCCACCACACCCAGCTGAAAGCACGGTCTCGTCAAGGCCACGTGGAGCATTCATAGCAGTCCTTGATTTAGTTCACAAAGCCTGTTTCTGTGAACTTTAAGAGACGAAAAACTTATGTTTTCTGACTGTAGAATTGAATCAGTAACATATTCAGAAAAATCCCCAAATTTTAGGCATTTGTACTTCTAAGTAATCCATGTATCAAAGAAGAAATCGAGATGGAAATTATCACAGGAAACTTTATGGGTTAATGTGAATTTTTTATGTTATGATTGTGGTGATAGTTGTGGTTAATATATTTCTCAAGTCATAGATTTTACACTTTAATGTTGAGTTACTAATGTAAATTGTAATACAACTAAGCAGACTAAATTGATTTTTTGAATAAAAATGTTGACTGGCAGTAGTAGGTGTATGGGAAGTCTTTCTAGCTTCTTTTCCCTGTGTAACAGAATTTCTCCAGAATAAAAAAAAGGCACCTCAAGAACAAAGACAGTTCAAAATATCTAACTTGTTCTGAGTAAAATAAACGGAACCGGCGTTCTCCTTACCATCAGCAAACTGCTGTTCTCTTAACAGTTCATTATTCCTGAATAGTTATGTTTAGTAAGAACTGAGGCTGCAATGTTCAACTCAACATTCAACCAGAACATTGAGTGAGAACCACGTGCTCAGCTGTCCAGCCCTCTGCTTAGCCGTTAGCAGTGAGGCTGGAGATGTGTTTGGGTTTCAGTCCTCACCGGATCATTCACACATATGCATTTTGCATTTTCCTCACACAGTAGAACTCTCATTGCTGGCTCATAGCAGGCAGCCCTGGGAAACCCTAACAGTGTAGTCCCTGCCCAGCCCCACTGCGTGCTGCTCCCCGTGGCCCGTGCCTGCCCGGAGCCGTCCTGATTGCCAGTGTGTCTGTGCATGTCAGGTTTAAGAGGCACTGCGACTCTTCACACAGACATCCCGGTTCACATCAGCAGCTGTGCCTTTCCTTTCAACCTGCCTGCTCTAATCGTGAGTACGGTGAACACCACAGGGACTGATGTCTCAGGTGATGCTCCAATCAGAAACGGTTCCCAGCTGATGCAGAGGAGCCGCACACCAGCGCCCCCAGGCTGGGCCCAGCCAGTGCCTGCTTTGCCATGTGGCTGCGCTCACTCAGTTTTATTTTCTCTGCTTTCATACGACAGCGGAGCTGAATGTGCAGAGCCCCTCACTGAAATGTTGCAGAATGGGCAGCGGCCACTCTTTTTTCTGCAGGACTGCTAACTGGATATCAGTGGGCCTCTGCAGTCATCTGTTTTCGGTGTCACCCTGATTGGATTGACAGGTACCTGGAGAGCTGGCAGAGCATTATTTCTGGGTGTGTCTGAGGGTGGTCCTGGAGGAGTTGGTGATCCAGTCAGAGTGGTGGGTGCCAACCCAGCAGACAGTAGGCAGAGGAAAGGCACATTCATCCCTGTTCTCTTTGCCACCCTCAGCTGCATCACTGGGAGGGTCGGATCCACAGATTGGGTGGAGGAGCCCAAAACTGTGTTGTTACATTTTCTGGGAGATGCTTGTGTTGCCAGTGGTGAAACCTTGAGTAGCAAGATTCTCCAGAGAAAATGTAAGTTGCCCCGCCCTTGGGCCTCTGAACTCCTGTCTGGGTGACCTGTCGTGATCGAGACCTGTTGTGATCCCTTCAGCCTCTAGCAAATCCTGCCCTGGTTCTCTGTCTAGATCTCTATCTCTAGGTAGATCATTGTCTCTTTCGCCTGGCTCTCTGCAGAACTCTGATTGGTAGAACCTCTATAGGGAGTTCATGAATGCTTTGATTTTGCTTGTGGAATATACAAGTACTTTCTTTGTGGTATTTTCATTTTTAAAACTTTCATGTACTCGCAGTGTTATCTCTTGTTTTTAAACTTACTGTTGCACATGCTGAGTGAGGACATGTCACTGAACGAGGGCATTTTTACTTTAATACTTTTAGTTTTTCATCCTATCATGTGCTCATTAAATCGTGCTAAGGCTGTGTTGTGTCCTTTTTTTGTTTTTCTTTTTTTCTTGGTTCTGGAGATTGAACTTGGCGCCTTTGCACTGAGCTGCATCCTCAACCCTTTTTATTTTTGTTTTTTCAGACAGCGTCTCGCTTTGCAGCTCGGGTTGGCCTTGAGCTCACTTTGTAGTCCAGGCTGGCCTCGAATTTACAATGGTCCTGCTGCCTGAGCCTCCCAAGTACTGGGATTACAGGAATGTGCCACCATACTCAGCCCACACCCCTTTTTAAAATGTGTTATTTTGGGCTGGGGATATAACTCAGTGGAATAAGAGCCTGCCTAGCAAGTGCAGGGTCCTGAGTTCGATCCCCGGTACCGCCAAAAAAAAAAAAGTGTTATTTTGAGACAGGTTGCTTGGACTGGATTCAGACCTGTAATTCTCCAGGAGTGCTGGTCTGTTACTGTTTGTGTCTTTGTGGTTTCATTCCTTTAACATAGCTAGTGATGAAGGTCTACTGTTGGATGAATACGTAGTAGCTTCCAGCTCAGTCTTGTGAAGGATATTTTCCCCTTAGAGTCTTGTGCTAGGACAGTTTGGTAGCTCTTTACCCACTACAGCTGCTCGCTCCTCCTCCTCTGTGTTCGTGCTCTCTCTCTGGCATTTTTGGTACTTTCCACCCACAGTTTATTTTACTTCTTGTATTGTTTTAGACAGGGTCTTGCTCTGTAATTCAGGATGGCCTTGAGCTCATGGCCCTCCTCCGCCCTCTGTCTCATGAGTGCTAGGACTGCAGCTGTGTGCCACCATGTCCAACAGCTCATTTTAATATACGGCTATTCTGACCTCTGGCTTACAGGCACTGGCCTATGGTTTGTCTTTATGTGATGTTCCTTTTATATATTTATTCTCTTTGGGTTTTATGAACTATCTTAGATTTACAGTTAAGTTTTTCATATACTCCTCAAATAAAAATCAGTAATTCTTTTCTGGTACAGAGGATTGAACCCAGGCCCTTCACCCTGAGCTAAATCCCCAGACCTTTTTATTTTTTGAGACAGGGTCTCATTAAGTTGCCCAGGCTGGGCTGGAACTTATGATCCTCCTGCTTCAGCCTTCCGGAGTATAGCACCATGCCCATTTGTTTTAAGCCTGCTTGCTAATTTCTTTTGTTTTTTTGAGACAGGCCCTCACTGTGTAGTTCAGATTGACCTTGAGTGTGCTATGTAGCCTTGGCTGAGTTAGAGCCCTGGTGGAGTTTGAGCCCTGGTCTCAAACTTACGGCAGTGCTCCTGCTTCAGCCTTCTGAGTGCTGGGTTTATAGGTGTGCACCACCATACCTGGCTCCCTGTTTATTAGTTTCATCTTTAAAATTTGCTTCTAACGCCTGATTTCTCTTCTAGTTACAGGAGAAAAAATGTATCTGTATTTTCCTTGTAGACGTGCATGGTAAGTTTTGATTGGATGCAGAACGGTCTGAGTTGTATGTCCGGGGGTGTTTAATTTTGTCTTCCCTTTGAATGCTTTCAGACTGTTTTGGCAGTCAGACTACTTGGACTCACTGAAACCCACTCTGTTGTTTAAGTTTGGAAGGCTGTAAGCTCTGTCAGTGCAGGTCGAGAACAGCCCCTGCTCTAGGGCCAATCTGACCGCACTAAATGTGGGTTCGCGGGGAGCTGCCCGGTGGCCCGCGCACAAGGTTGGCCTCTCTTTGGGTGGCAGGAACACGAGCACTTCCCAGCCCTGCCTGAGCGCCTTGTGGTGGTCCGCTTTTCTGTGGGGACCACTTACCCTCCTAGATGGTCAGATCACTGTGTAGACAGACTCCGAAGGGGTGTGTTCTGTGGCCCTTGGGGCTCTGCTCCGTTTCCTGGTGTCCCTCCCTCTACCCCAGCTCAGCTGCGGAGCCTTCACGTCGGTCTTTCCCCGGGACTGGGCGCACTGGTTCTCCACTCCCCGCTCTTGCAGGCAGCGGGCAGGGGCAGCTGTGGATTCCACCCCGTCGGGTCCTCTTCACGAGCTCTTGTCCGTTTTCTGACTGTGGCGGAGGTAGATGGCGTTCGGCGTGTCACCGCTGCCGCCAGCGGTGGGCTCTACGCTAACAGTTTGCGTCATTGCTCTGGGAATTATTTGGATAGAAGTTAGTGGACTTAATGCTGTTTTACCACTATTAAGGACCTCCTGCTGTATAACCACAGTGTTATACTGAGGAAGAGTGATAGGAATCTTTTTTTTTGTATCAGAAATCAAACTCAGGACTGCACGCCTGCCAGGCAGGTGCTGTGCCACTGAGCTGTATTCCTGGCCCAAGAATTTTTTTTGTTAATCTTTTTTGAGATAGTCTCTCTATGCAGTTTGGGATGGCCTTGAGCTCACTTTGTATATACCAGGCTGGTCGTGAACTCACAATGATCCTCCTGCCTCAGCCTCCCAAGTTCTGGGATTTCAGGCCTGTGCCATCATGGCTAGCTGAGAATTTCTTAATATTGTCTAAGATTGTTTCTAGCTTGCCTAGGGTTGTTTCCAAATGTTTGTTTCCTTCTTAGTTGGGTTTAATTTAAATTAATTCATTAATTTTGTGCTGGGAATTGAACTTAAGGCCTTTACCCTGACCTCCATCCCCAGACTTTTTTTTATTTTGAGACTAAGTCTCACTAAGTTGCTTGGGCGGACTCAAACTTGGAGCGGTCCTGCCTCAGTCTCCCATGTGCTGTGGTTACAGACGTGTCCTCCAATGCCCAGCTTCAGATGAAAACTATTCCTTTTTGTTTCTTTCATGGTTTTTCCTGTAATGTTTGTGCAGTTATGTTCTTGGTTGTGTGGCTGTTCTCTGCCAGGCGCAGTGCACTGGGGTGACGTCCTCTCACTTTCTGTCTCTGGAAGCAGTGTACTTTTCCCCTTCCAGTGGCTGATTGTTTTGTGTGTTATTTACTTGTGTGCACTGTGGGGTTGAGATCACGCGTGAGCGTTCGGGTTCTGTTTTCTACTGAGGTTCTTACAGAAGTGCCGCGTGGCTCCTCGGGCTGGGCAATCAGCAGTGCGGGTGCTCTGCTGCGTCTCGACTTCCTTGGAATGGCCTGCCTTGCTTTGGCTGCTTCCTTGAGAGACTCTTGTTATGTCTGCCGTTGTATTGGTTCTCTTGAAAAGTAAGAGAGTCGGTCTTGGGACCCTCCGCCGTACTAGTTTCTGTGGTATAAAACTCTCCTGTGACCGGTTTCAAGCTTCCACCAGAGTATCACTGTGCGCGAAGCTGGGCGGGGTGTTGGCATGGTTGCACCTGTATCAGCCAGCTTCTGCAGACTGGCCCTCCTCCTCCTGCTCAGAGTCGGTGTGTGTGTGTGTTGGGGGTGGCGAGCTGTGTGCACATTTTGCTGTAGTACTGGGAATTGAACACGGAGCACTGAGGTGCAACTCCAGCCCTTCTAATATTTTACATTGACGCAGGGTCTTGCTGGGTTGCATCTGGTGGCCTTGATCCTCTGGCCTCGGTGCCCTGAGGAGCTGAGGTCATGTATTCTGGGCTCTGGCTGCTTTTTGTGAGTATTGGGGTAGAGAACTCATTAACTATAATTGGAGTGTGTTGTCTTAATGTCAGTTGTTCACATTATCAAGATCCTGTAAATACTGCTGTTTAGGCCTAATCAGCAAAGCATCCCTCACCTTGTGTGGAAGACGATGCTCAAGAACTGTGCGCTGTGGCTGTGTGTCCATCCGGCATTCCTTGATTTCTCAGCTGAGTCCCATGAATCATCTCCCATCTCGGTCGTAAAGATCCGGAAAATCATTACAGCAGATTCTTTGCCAGTGGAAGTGAACATTATGTTGCTTTATAAAATTCTTTTGTGTGTGGGACAAAGAAAGGATGACTTTGTTCAGTAACTCTCCCACCCATGTAAATGGGAGCTTTTGTTGTTCCTGCTTCACCAGAACAGCACTAGTTATTGTTGCAGTTTTCAGAAGCAGCAGATTCTTCATCTGCACCTCACTGCTGTTGTGGTGCTGGGCAGAAAGTGGAGGTGGCGGCAGCTCTGCGGAGCCCAGTGGGTGCTGCTGCCCTTCATGCGGCTGGGAGGCCCAGCGTCTGGCCTCCTGCTGAAAGGAGCTTGTGGTGATTCTTACTCTGCAGCCTCTGTATTCTTGATTTGTTTTTTTGGGGGGGGTGGTACTGGGCATTGAACCTTGGGCCTTTGCCCTGAGTGGTAGCCCCAGCCTCTTAAGTTGCTCAGACTGGGCTTCAGCTTCTAATCCTCCTGCCTCAGCCTCTCAGACTGTTGGGATTTACAGGGTATTTGACACCATGCCTGGCTTAACTTAATCCTTTCTCTTGTCCAAGGTATTTTTTAAAAATCCAAGTATAAACTTAAAAAATATTCTAAAAAAATGTGGAAAATAGACTGATACGTACATTTTGAGACAGTGTCTTGGTTATGTGGACCAGGCTGGCCTTGAATTGAGAACCCTTCTGCCTCAGCCTGAGTGCTGGGATTCTAGGCCTATGCCAGCACGCTTGCCTGTGAGAGTGTGGTGTTTTGTACCCAGGTGCTCTGCTGCACACCTGTAATCCCCACTATCTGGAAGGCTGAGGGAGCAGGATCTCAAGTTACGTCCTCGCCTGGGCAATGTGGTGATTTAGATTGTTTCTTAAAAAAATGAAAAAAGGCCTAGAGATTTAGCTCAGTGTGAAGGCCTTGGATTTATTCCCAGTACCAAAACCAAACCAAAGGAAACAACCCCACGAAAACCCTAAAACAAACCCAACCCCCCCATGATGTTTTTGATGGAATCAAAAACAGATTATACCTTGCATAATAGAAGACGTAAACTAGAAGACATAGTAATAGAAGTTACCCAACACAAAAGAGAGAAAAAAGACACCTTTAAGAAAGTGAAAAAACGGTTAGTGGGCTACTTGAATAGACCAATATGTTTGCAGTTGGCATCCTTGAAGAGGGGTAAGGAAACTGAGAAAGGAATTTGGAGAATTTGAAGAAATGGTAACAGAAAAAATCCTGGAAACTCCCAGATTCAAGTTGTTCATGGAAACCAGAGCTCACGAAACGTGCTGATCGAGCACTCAGTCGCTAATCAGGAGGGTGGTGGTGAAGTCACCTAGGGGAGGAGACGCTGTATCCAGAGGAGCAGAAACGACAGGAGGGTTATCGTGGGGAGGGTACAGATGCAGTCATGCTGGGGCAGTTGTCTAAGTACTTAATGGAAAGAAAGCTGACCTGTCAGCCTAGAGCGGGGTCCCAGTGAAAATACCTTTCAAAAGCAAAGACGAAAGAAAGATTTTCTGACATAAAAAAGCGGAAGAGTTTATCAGCAGAGGGAGAGATGTTACAGGAAGCTGCCCAGGTAGAAAGGGGTGACACTGGCTGGGAGCTGCCCTTGTGCGTCTGCACAGAGGAGCACCAAGCATTGGGGGGGGTGGACTGTGTATGGCTTAGTTCCCATTTAAAGCCCTGTGAAACGTAATTGTCTCCTTGAAACACAAACTGTGTCCTGTTGGGGCTGTAAGTAGGACGTGCCACGGCGGTGGCCTCCATGCCAGGAGTAGAGCAGAAGTGTGTTCATGTTGGGTTCTGTGTCCTTTGTTGGAATAGCTTGGGACTACGAGTGTTTCAGATTCAGGGTTTTTTTCTGCTTTTGGACTATTGACATACACAGAATGAGATAGCTGGGCAGTGGGACGCAAAACACAAACACAACTTAGGTTTCATGCATCTTCTATACGTGGCCCAAAGGTGATTTGATAGCAGCTTTTAGTGCCTGTGGCCGTTTCCCCCACCCCGGTCCGGGCTTTGAGCCTGGAGCCTTCGCATTGGGCATGGCAGCTTGCTCCTGTGTTTTGACTTATGCCATGAGATAGGGTGAGGAATTTTCCTCTTCTCACGAAGTTCAGGGAATTTGGGGTTTTATGCACGATGCCCTGGATTTCATTGCAAGTCCACACACCTCCCCCCAAGTTTTGGCCTTTACAGCATTTTAGATTTTGAGTTAGGGATGCTCAACCTTTACTATACCCAGCAGTGCACTGTCCTGTGGAAGTAGGCTGGGTTATGCTACAGGTGCGAAGTACAAAGCCTGAAGCAGCCACTGAAATAGCTAAAAGTTTGTAGCTGATAACCTAACAGAGATAAAAAGAGTAACAATTAGTCCCCGCACAAAAAAGGCGCAAGAGAAAGGGAACAAGGACAGATGATACAAATAGACCGCCAACAGGGAGAGGATAGAATTACATCCGAGCTCATAGTGACCCGGTTTATTTTCTGGGCATTGATGGGGTTCAAACCCAGGGCCTCACACCCTAGCCGGGGACTCCTTTAAATTTCCTTGATCTGAACAGTCATTTAGCAGGAGAGATTGTTGGGTAGAAAGCAAGACCCAGCTACTAGAAACGCACTGAAGTTTTTGTTTTAAAAATTTTTACTAGCACGTTTGTAGGAGTAATGGTGACCCTCGTCGTGGGAAGTGGGTGTGTGAATACGGGACATCTTAATTCTTTTTACATCTGTGTCCCGTTTGCCTCTGAGAAAGATCCATCTCTCAGTCCCCTTCCCATCTGAGAAAGATGTCTTCCTGTTTCCTGGTCCTTGCCTCTTGCTTGGCTCTTTAGTTTATGTATGCTTTGGATTTTTCATAGGGGCGAAACACGTGGTGGCTAAGCCCGAGTGTCTGATTTATTCCCCTTAAAGCTGCGGTGTCCGGGTGCGTCTCTTTTCCTGCAGACGATGCAGAGCAAGCCCCATTACGTGTCAGCACCACGCCTCCTTATTCGTCTGTTGGGGGGGGCGTCCAGGCCGCTTCTAGGGTTTAGCTGTTCTGAATCGTGGATGTGAACACGGCTGTGCATTATCACTGTCGGGTGCTGCCTTCAGCTCCTTCAGGAAGGTGTGACACTTCAAGGGGAATGGCCAGGTCAAGTGGAATTTTCTGTATTTTAAGTTTTTTGAGGAATCTCTGTACTGATTTCTACAGTAGTTTCATTAGTTTACACTCCCTGAAGCCCCCACGATTAGAGCCATTCTTTCTGGAGTAAGATGGAATCTTGTTTTAATTTGCATTCCTCTCGTGGCCAGCGGTGCTGAGCGTTTCTCATCAATTCATTGGTCATTTATACTTCTGAGAAGTGTCTGTTCGTTCTAGTTGCCCAGGTTTTGATTGGGTCTTTTATTTTGGTAGCTCTCTAATCTTTTTTTTTTTTTTTGAGTTCTTTGTGTATTCTAGATTTTACTCTATCCAAGGTGTAGCTGGCAATAATTCTTTTCCTGTTCTGGAGGTTGTCTCTTCACTTCATTGGTTTCCTTTGCTGTGCAGAAGTTCTTTAATTTGATACAGTCCCATTTGTTGATTATTGAGGTTATTTCTTGTGCAGTTGGGATTCTGTTTGGAAAGTTCTTGCTCATGTCTGTGACCTCAAGAGTGTTTTTACCTCTTTTCTTCCCGCAGACTGTTTCCATCTTCATGTTCACGTCTTCAGTCCACTTTGCTTCTGGTTTAGTGCGGTGGGGGGAGGGGGAGGGGTGCCGACAGACAGTAGTTTTCCCAGCACTATTTGCCAAAGAGGCTGCCTTTCCCGCAGTGCGTGTTCTTGACTTCTTTGTCAGGAAACTCCTTTTGAATACAAAGACTCACATAGGTTAAAAGCAGAAGGGCGCAAAGAGCTGTGCAGTGCTACGCAAGGGGGCAAATAACATAGGGCGGCTTTGTCAATGTCGCACAAAGTAGAATTTTAAAAATGTTTCCTTTTTTTTTTTTTTTTTGGGCAGGGATGAGGCCGGTTTTGATTTTATATTGTAAAAGTATGAAATATTATTAAAGATAAAGGCCACTTGATAATGCTGGAGTAAATTAATCCAAAAGACATGATGATCGTAAGTCTTTGTGTAGAGCCAGGCATGGTACGTGTTTGTAATCCCAGCACTCAGGAGGCTGAGGCAGAAGTATCACTGTTTGAGGCTAGCTTGAACTACTTAGTGAGACTGTCTCAAAAAAACCCAAAGCAAAGCAAAGCAAAGCAAAGCAAAGCAAAGCAAATGGCAAAGAACTTTAAGGAGAAATATAAAGTCACAGTTTCAAACAGATTTCAGTACTTCTCCGTAATAGAAAAGGATGGAGTGCAGTAAGGAGACAGAGCACTGGGAAAACGCTGCTGACCAACCTGAGCTAAGTGACATTCACAAACCGCCCCGCCAGTCAGGGTGGAGATGGGTATTCCGAGAGCCTGCTCCTGACAAAAGTGGGACAACACATTCTTTTCAAGCACATGTGATACATGCATTTGTGAAGAGAGACCTTCTCTGGGTCCTAAAAGAAACCTCAGTGTGTGTAAGAGAATTGGTGTCAGGCAAACTGTGTTTTCAGATGTGGTTGAAAAATCCTGAGCATTTGAACCCTAACAGACTACTGCACTTTCATTATTGTTGTTACTGAGGAGTGAACCGAGGGCTTTGGCACTGAGCTGCATCCCCAGCCCTTTATAGTGTTTGTTTAGAGATAGCATCTTACTGAGTTACCCAGGCGGGGCTTGACCTCTGGGGCCTCCTGTGTGCCCTACCACACCTAGTTTAAATAACAGACTTCTAAATAGCACATAGATCAGAGAAAAAAATCAAGAGGGAAATTAAAAAGTATGCTGAACAGAGTGAAAATGGAAACACAGCATCATGAGTTGGTGCTAACACAGTACTTAGAGAACGTTTATAGTGCTAAATGCTTAGAATTGAAGTTCACCCAAGAAGAAATATATACCACGAGTAGCTTTTTATCTACTTATGCAGCTCAAACTGTAGTTAAAAACCTTTCTACAGAGAAAACTCGCTGGGCCTGGTGAGAGAGAGAGAGAGAGAGAGAGAGAGAGAGAACTCTAAGTTAAGATGGCTTCATGGTGATTTTACCAAATAGAAGAGGAGTCGAGGAGGAAATACCAATTCCACATAAATTTGTCCAGAAAATTGAAGAAGAGATAATTCTTCTCATCCCATTTTTTTTTTTTACTGTGGTGCTCAAACTTGACAGAGAAAATACAAGAAAACTACAAATCAATAGTTGTCATAGAGGTAGATAACAAGACTTCTAACAGCTGGGTGTGATGGTCCATATTTGTAATCCTAGCTACTTGGGAAGCAGAGACAGGAGGATCTCAATTTTGAAGCCTACCTGGGCAACGTAGCAAGAGTGTATCAAAAAACCCGTAAAAAACTGAACAAAATTGCAGCAAATACAATCTGATGATACGATCAAGTGGAGTTTATCTCAGAAATGCAAGGTTTAACGTTCAAAAGTCAGTTTAATTCATCATATTGACAGAAAAATACCACTAAGATTCATTTTATTTTATTTTGTTTCATTTTGTCTTTTTGAGACAGGGTCTCACTATGCAGTTCAGGCTGGCATTCAGCTAACTTTGTAGCCTAGGCTGGCCTCGAACTCACAGTAATCCTCCTGCCTTAGCCTCCTCAGTGCTGGGATTACAGGCATGCGCCACCATGCCCAGCAAAAACACTAAGATTATTTATTCTTTCTTTTTCTTATTTTTAGTACTGGGGATTAAACCTAGGGTTTTGAGTATGGGAAGCCAGTGAGCTTGCACTGAGCTACATCCCCATCCTTTTGTTTTGGTCTTGTCTTTTTGAGGCAGGGTTTTACTGTGCAGTTCAGGCTGGCCTTGAACTCGAGGATCCTCCTGCCTCAGTCTCCTGAGTGCTGGGATTACAGGTATGCTTGACCACGCCCTGCTCCATCCTTTTTTAGAATTTTTATTTTGAGACGGGGTCTCTGTAAGTTGCCCAGGATGGCCTCAAACTTGCAGTCTTCCTGTCGCAGTCTCCTGAATAGTTGGAATTACAGGCGTGTGCCAACACACTCAAGATGATTTTAGTAGATCCAGAAAGAACAAAATCACCCTCATTTCTCATAGTTTTTATCAGCGAAGTATGATAAAAGTGAACTTCAACTTGGTAAATTACATCTAAGACAAGCCTACAGCTAATGCCCCAAATTTTGTCTATAATTGAAATTGCCATTATAGTAATACGTGAGCAAAGCCAGGCGTGGTGGAGCGTGGCGGTAGTCCCAACATCGAGGGGGTGGAGGCAGAAGGATTGTGATTTAGTGAGCACTTAGACAACTTAGCAAGACCATCAAAAAAAAAAAAAAAATTAAAGGGCTGAGGATGTAGCTCAGTGGTACCAATCTCTTAGGTAGATCCCCAGTGCTGTACCACCAGACAAAACGAATAGAAAAAGAAAGTAATAGTTCTGAGGACTTCATAAGATTAGTAGGAGATTAGTGAGACAGTTGTTGGGTACATATTCATAGATTATGCGCTCGTATTAGAGCTAGAAGAGGCCTTTATGATGATGCCAGTTTAAGACCAGTCATGGTGGTGCACACCTGTAATCTCAACACTGAAGCAAGAGAAGCAAGAGAATCTTGAGTTTGAGGCCAGTTTGAGCTTTATGGCAATGACCTATCTCAAAAAAAAAAGTACTAATTTAAATTGTTGTCTGTTTTTTAATAGGTCAGTATGGAAACCCTCTAAACAAATACATTAGACATTATGAAGGATTATCTTATAATGTGGATTCATTACACCAAAAACACCAGCGTGCCAAAAGAGCAGTCTCACACGAGGACCAATTTCTGCGTCTGGATTTCCATGCACTTGGAAGGTGAGTATCGGGCCCCTGGAGGCTGTGTTGAAGGAGAAACTTGTAGGTATTTTTCCCCTCTCTAATGGAAATGTCCCTATTTGGAATGTTGGCCTCTGCTAGGATTTGGTACACACATTTAAAATGTTTTTAAAAAACAGATTGCCCAGTTATGTTTCTAAGGAAACAGTCGAATTTCAGTGTTTTGCATGTGTGACTGAGAGCTTAACAGGTCTTTAAAGGAGAGTGTTCACAGTTTCCCACCGTGTGTGTGTTTCGTGATCAGTGTGTCTGTCTGCTGGAGCCAGCAGAAGGGCACCTGCTTGTGTGCCACAGAGTGTGTCATTTCGTTTCTCCCTCAGTCAGGTTTGCCAGTTGTGACATGACCGCCCCCTGGCAGACAGTTACCTGTATGCTGTGTGCAGTTCTGAGACAACACGGGCTCAGAGAGGAGAGCTGGGGGAGTCACGCACATGGCCGGCCTGCCGGATCCTCTGTGCTTCCCCTGCATTTTGTTGTTAACCTTTCAGCACCCAGACAAAGCCAGTCTGTTTGTGCCTCAGGAGGTGAAGGTTCAGAGACATAAATAACTCACACAGCACAGACTGGAACAGAACTCGATTGACTCAAAACACTGTACTTTATTTCGTTTTCTCGTTCCCTTGGGGTACTGATCTGTGAAATCTTTGTGATCTTTGCTGTACCTTTTTTTTCCTGCTGTAATTGTTAGGGTGGTTCCTTCTGAGCTGGGTGTGGTGGTGCATGCCTGTAATTCCAGTGGCGTGGGAGGCTGAGGCAGGAGGACCACAGCCTATGGTGGACAATTTAACGACTTACTGGAACCTTCAAAATAAAAAAAGGGCTGGAGACACAGATCTGTGCACAGGCCCCATATTCAGCCCCTGGTATTGAAAACAAGACCAACAGCCCAGGACTGTCTGTTCGTTCTTCATCTGCTGGCCTCAGCTAGGTGGAGACCGCTATGTTGACCCATTTCCCAGCAAGTTTTTCAGCTTCTGCTGTTTATGGTTAATGCTATTCTGCACACTCCTGCAAGGTGGTTCTTCCCTAAATGCTTTTTTTTTTTTGAAGTTTTTTGAGGCAGTTTTGTGTAGTTTAAGCTGGCCTTGAACTCTCAGCAGTCCTTCTGCCTCAGCCTCCTGAGTATTGTGATTATGGACATGCTTGCTCCACCTTGCTTGGTGCTTCCTTTTTAAAAAAAATTTTTCTGTAGCACTGAAGCTGAAACCTTGGGCCTTCTGAATGCTAGGCAGGTTTTTTGCCACTGAGCTACACCCCAGCCCCTTAGCAGTTCTGTTGTTTTGTTTTGTTTTGTTTTGTTTTGTTTTGTTTTGTTTTGTTTTATGTCTTTTTGCGACAGGGTCTTGCTATGCAGTTCAGGCTGACCTTGAGCTCACTTTGTAGCCCAAGCTGGTATTGAACTCTCAACAATCCTCCCGCCTCAGCCTCCTGAGTACTGGGATTACAGGTGTGCACCACCATGCCCGGCCCTTAGCAGTTCTTTTTTTATTTATTTTATTTTATTTTATTTTAAAGACAAAAGAATGGAGACATACGAACCAGAACAAGCCATAAACAATATCGAAAATACAAAATTATACAGAACATAGCAGGGAATTAGCACTGGATGCTGTATTACATAATGTCGTCTTCACACTAGTTAACACACAAACATTAAAGGAAATACCAAAGTATAGAGAAGATAGTAGGGAATTTGCACTGGATGCTGCATAACATAAAGTTATCTTCACTTCTGCTAATACAAAAACGATTGAGGAAATACAAATTACAGAGAACATAGAAGGGAATTAGCTCTGGATGCTGTCCTGCATAATGTTACCTTCACATGTTACTCAGTTACACAGATGATGGCCCATTTGATCATTCAATTTTCTCCTCCCTCATCTCCGTTGCCCTACCACTCAATCAGTCATCTTCCCTGTGATAATAACTGTACTCCTGGGTTTATCTATACCCCTGGACTCTCGCCTTGGCAAGAGATATAGCTGCCTCAGACTATACTATAACATACATGGGTGTATACAAGCTGCCATGGTCAGAGGTGGGAAAGCACATATGCTCACAGCGGACCACCCGGCTCTGCCCCATCGTCGTGCTATGGGTGGGGGCGGGTCCAGTCCATGGGGCGCCCTCAGCGGGGCCCACAGCAGAGTGGCCATGGGGCCCACAGTGGAGCCGCTGTGGAGCATGCGCCGATCGGGGTGCCCTTGGTGACCCGTTCAGCTCTGTCCCGTTGCCTCAATGCCAGAGGCCCTTTCTTCTCCTCCTCCCTCCTCCTGATCTCCAGTATTACCGTTCCCCACCCCTTGAAGCTGGGCATTGGATGAACTTACAATGCTTGGTATAAGGGCTTGAAATCTCCCCGGCGCACTGTTAGTTCAGGGTATGAACTGAGTTTAAAAATTGGTTCTAGAATAGAGTTGGAGGATTTTCTCAGGTCTGCTGTATAGAGTATGTTGTTTTTCAGACTCCTGGTCTGCTGCTTTTCATCCAATTTGTTGCTGTGGGTTCATGCAAGGTTCATATGTGCAAGCTGTAAGGAGGCTCTCTTGGTGCTCACATTAATAGTTTGGGGTGAGACCTGAAGATCATGGATTCGTCCCATTGTTGCCAGGAACAGGCGGTGCTTGCTCAAGCCGCCGAGACTCAAGCTGCTCCCAGAGAGAGTTCAGGGTGGGAGCTGAGTCCCGGCAGCCCAGCTCATGCTTCCTGCCTGATGTTGGAGTGAGAAGGGCGTGGAGCCACGCAATCCACCTCCATCTGCATCTCCCTCCCGTTGCAGTGTGGGAGCCCCCGTCCGCTCCCTGGCCGGGTCCCTTGGAGCTGCCGTGGCCCGCTGCCGAGGTTCCCCACTGCTCTCCTCTGGTAGCTGCTCACCCAGCGGAGAGGCAGGGGACCACCGCCTGGGGCAGGCACAGAGCCGGGCATGGTGGACTGTGTACTAGTTGCATTGATTCTCTCCAGGCGCTGATTAGGAAGGCTGCCGCAGGGTGGGGACTCTGCCCCAGTTGCTGTCGCCACCTCTCATCCTCACACTGGGTTCGACAACTGCTCCCGACCGCCATTGCCTCCTTTCCTGGGTGCGCCCTCCTCTCTCCAGCCCTGGACCAGCTCTCGGAACTCCGCTCTCCCCTGGCCGAGTCAGGAGGCTTCCATGAGCGTGGGCCTCCGAAGCTGAAGCTGCAAATGCCGGAACGAGGGTGTGGGCCATGGGTGTGTTTGGAGCGGTGACCTCCTCCTTCTCCTCTACCCCCAACTGCACCAGGGCGATCTCTAATCCTTTCCAACAGCAGAGGTTTTGCTTAGTCTTTCCAAGGGCTTCAATTCCCATTTCAGATCCTTCCTGAGTTCAGGATACCCACCTCTTTCCCTTCTGTCCTTCACATGTTGCTATGTTCCCATATTCCTTTGTCCGAGTGGCATTCCTCCGGGAGGTTCTCTCTGCTGCCTACCCGGTCGCCATCTTGAAGACCTCTCATAAAATTTATTTAGTTATTTGTTACTTTCTAGTGAATTGACCATTACATTTCTAAAGTTCTGAAATGGCCAACAGACCATAGAAAGATACCACTTTAGGCTCCTGCTTGAAACCAACAGCTACAGAAAACTGCTGGCCTTGATTCAGGGCCACCCTTAGCAGTTCTTAATCACTAAATAATAGTTGGTTATTTTATTGTGCTATGAGATGCAGGATTTTTGTGTTGATTAGAAAATTTGTTTTCTTTCAGTCCTTGTGTTACTGGGCAGCTCCTTCTAAAAGTGGCTCATCAGATAGACGTTAACTAGGGTTTAGGTTGCCTGCTTCTCCTTCTGGAGTGGGTTGCAGGTTCTTCTTGTCTCAAGCCCAAGAGTTGAATGAAATGAGCGTGATAACGGTGATAGGGTTCATTTGAAAAAATAAAAGAGCGAGGGGGAAACTGGCTCTGCAGAGTGAGCTGGGGTTGAAAAGAAAAGACACCTTGGAGGGTTGGAGGGAGCGGGTGGCTGCTGTGAGGAGTGCCGCTGTCGCATCTCTGTGCAGCGCCAGTGTGCTTTCCTGCTGTCCACATCTGGAGAAAGCCACGAGAACTTCTACAGAGTCCTGAGAGGCGGTGCTGGGCCCCACACCTCGGGCTGATGTCAGGGCATGGCCTACTCCACCTGCAGGGCTCTGGGGTCTTACAATTAAGAGGTCACTACCAGCTTCCTGAACTGCCAGCTTTGCTGTGCCCTGCTCACCTGTCTTACTCATGTTTGTGTATAGCTGTGTCACATACCAGCCAGTGACAGTACTTGTACGTTTTTTTGGGTGGTTCTGGGGGTTGAACCCAGGTCCTTAAGCACACTAGACAAATGCTGCCACTGAGCTACATCCTTAGCCCTTACTTATTTTTAATTTTTAAACAGGGTTTCAGTAAGTTGCTCACACTGATCTCAAACTTGCCATCCTCCTGTCTTAGCCTCCTAAGAAGCTGGGATCACAGGTCTGTGCCCCATGCCTGGCCTGTGCTTGAATTACTAGTAAATTATGTGTTGCAACCTGCCTAAGCAGCATGTACCCTGCTCTGACTATCACGTGAGGGTATTGTGAATGTATTGCCACTTCATTAGGGGTTTTGTCTATGTGAACTTTGTAAATGCAGTTTTAACACTGAGTCTTGGTTCTATGCTAAGTCATGGTTTGGTATAACACCATGTAATATTTGTGTGGGTTAGTTTGGAAGCATCTTGGGTTCTGTGTCATTTCATAAGTTAGGTAACAGAGATGGGCTGGGGATATAGCTCAGTGGAATAAGCGCTTGCCTAGCAAGCGCAGGGTCCTGAGTTCGATCCCCAGTACGGCAAAAAAAAAAAAAAAAAATAGGTAACAGAAACTTGTAACTCTATAGGCAAATTAGCAGATTTTGAGAAGCACAGGTAAGAATCCAGGAAACACAAACTAATGCCTGCTTGTAAAATTTCAGTTGTGTTAAAATGCTGTTGTTACGGATGTAGAAAACAAATTGGAAAGGTACTGTTTTTTGATGGTTGAATTTCTTCTTATAAAATTTGAGCAGAAAATTCCAGAGGGAAGTAATATTAATTTATTACCTACTTTGTGTCTGATAAAACGTAGCGTATGTGTTTAGTCTAAGTGCATTTCACACTACTGTGCCTCCATTCTAGGAGCTAGTGTATTTCGCCCAGCCCGTTCCTCTTTAAACAAAAATTAAAATGCCTGAGGTAGAGCTCAGCAGCACAAGCGCCTGCCTGGCAAGCGCAGTGTCCTGAGTGTGATCTCTGGTACCAAAACCAAAACCAAAGCCAAACCAAACAAAAACCAGAAATTAAAGTCCTAACAGATAGCTTCTGAGGGGATCTGGCCTCATGAATCCCTGGCATATGAGAGGAAGGCAGAGCTGTCGGGTGGGGTAGTGATGCCCATGCAGTCCCAGCTCCTGCAGGCTCGGGGTGAGGGCCAGCCTGGGCTGTGTTCATGTTAGTTTTATCAGACTAAACACATGCGAGGTGGGTTTTACACTGAGAACTAATCATTGCTTGAGTTTCACTGAGTATGTTTCCCCGGCCACACTGAGGTTTGCCAGTTTTGATGGTAACGTGAGGTGTTCTTCTCGTACATGTTTTTAAAGCTCTGATCCCTTACCTAGAGTGTCTGGAAGAAAGGGAAATGAATTAAAGGGAAACGAATTAAAAAAAACAACTTGAAGTGAATTTCCCCTTCTGTTTTGAAGCAGAAATAGAAGAGTAGGAAGTGTTTTTGTGACTTTAATTCTATGTCAAGCCGCCTTGAGTCAGTAGCATAATTAGATGTTTAAGGCTGTGGTGTCTAGAGTTAGTGACATAGATAGTGATTGTCAAAAGTTAGGTGTGTACAAGCTGTGTGTAGTGGTGCATGCTTGTAATCACAGCAGTCTGTAAGCTGAGGCAGGAGGATTGCAGGTTGGAGCTGAGACTCTGTCTCCAGTAAAAAAATAAAAGGCTGGCCGATGCAACTGTGTGAACGGCCCTGGCAGGTTCAATCTCCAGTAAAAAAAAAAAAAAAAAAAAGGGCATGGAAACGCTTACCCATTTCCCTGCTTAATTTAGGTTATATCTGACATTAGCACTCTGCATGTGCATTTGTGAGATAACCAGCCTATCAGATTTAATCCTGATGCCTTTTTTTTTTTTTTTTCTGTTTAGGTAGTTAAGCTCCGAGTAGAGTTGAGGTATAGAAAGGATTTTAACTTACTAAATATTACTTATGTGTTTGTCGTATTTCATTATACTGAACTATTGTGTAATAACTGTTGGATGACTGTGTCTGGTTTATTGGCTTTATTATAATGCGCTTGTTTGGGTAATTCTGTCAGGCCTCAGTGAAGTCTTGTGTGGAAGCATGATGTTCTAACAACGGCTTTGGTAGTTACACATGCCTTCCCCTTTGAAGTCACTTCTGAATGCTGGCACCTTCTCTGTTTCCGCTGGCTAACGAGTGTTTTTGATACTTGTGTGTGGGAATAATCTTAAGGTTTTCCTCTGAGTGAATCTCTGAAATCTCGTCATGATCACTTTGCGCTAGTGTTTACAGAATAGTCGGCGCAGACCGGGTCTTGGTTATGTGGGGTGGAAGAACTGCCCGTGCGAGGCTGCAGTGGTCCTTGTGGCTTCGCTGTTGCTCTCGCATTGCTGGGGATGGGATGCAGGGAGCTCTGGTCCCGACTGCGTCCCCGGCCCTTTCTGGCTTTTATTTATTTATTAATTATTATTTTTCCCCATTTAAAAATTATTTCTTGCCTCCGATGGCATCTCTCTCCCTCCCTCTTTTTCCTTTACTTTTTAAATTGGTTCTGCAGGTGCAGGGGCCCCACTTGGGCGGATGTATCCCTGCGAGTGCCGGCCGTGATCGTTCCCACCCCCATGCCCCCGGCCTGCCCTCCTGCCCAGCTTCACAATGGGGTTCAGTGTGCGCAGCGGCGTTTGTGCGTTTGCGTCACCCCGCACGCGTCCGACGCCCCTCCCCTCCCATGTCCCTCCCTCTGTCCAGTGGTCTCTCCTACGCCTTCGCCATCTCTCAATTCCAGGTAGCGCGCTCGATGTTTGTTTCAGTCTGGCTCATTTCGCCCCCGCAATGCGATGTATTGCAGATCTGTTTTCCTGCAAGTGACAGAATTTCATTTTCCCTGCGTAGCGCTGCACTGTGTATAGGTCACGTTTTCAGTACCCACTCGTCTGGGGGTGGAAACCTCACCTGGCTATGGTGAATCGCGTTGTAAAAACATCCTGGGGTATGGTGACTTCAGTTGCGTGGTGTACAGACCAAGCAGTGGTATCACCGGGTCAGTTGGTGGCTCTGTTTTTAAGACAAGCCTAAGCCAGGTGCAGGCCTGTAATCCCAGCACTTGGGAGGCTGAGGCAGGAGGGTTGCTGTGAGTTCAAGGCCAGCCTGAAGTACATAATAAAACCCTGCCACAAAATACAAAGAGCAAACAAATGAAGAAACACAAACCTTCATCTTGGTTTCCTGGAGGCTGTGCAGATTTATCTTTGCACCAGCAGGGTAGAAGGCTTCCTCCCTGCCTGTCCCCTTGATCCTTCCCAGCACTGAAAGGACGTCCTTACCGGAGAGAGAGGGAATCCATAGTCTGGATGTGCGTTTCCCTCTTTCACTTCTTTTTTTTTTTTTTTTTTTTTTTTTTGGCGGTACTGGGGATTGAACTCAGGACCCTGCGCTTGCTAGACAGGCGCTTATTCCACTGAGCTATACCCCCAGCCCTCTCTTTCACTTCTTTTGAGAGCGGGCCTTACTGTGTTTTCCGGACTGGCCTCAAACTTGTGATCTTTCTGCCTCAGCTTCTCAGTAGCTGGAATTATTGGTGTATGCTACCACATCTGGCATAGGTTTTTTTTCCCCCAGAAACTTTCCTTTTTAAAAATTGAAGCCTCGGGCTGGGGATATAGCTCAATGACATAAGCGCCTGCCTGGCAAGCACAAGGTCCTAAGTTTGATCCCTGGTACCGGCACACGGTGATAGCGTTTGTTGTGGGGAGTTGGAGCATGTGCAGAACGTGCCTTCTTCCCTGCCCCTCCCTGTCTTCCCTCTTCCGTCCCTCCGTCTAGACAGACTCTCAGTTCGAGATTCACGCACAGTGGAGCGTGGTCTCTGTTCTGTAGCCGGAGTGGATGCATTTCCTTTAGCTTTAAGCGTATTTGAGCTGTAGGCGATGTTTCTGTGGTTTTCGTGCGCCATAACGCACGAAGTCGCCTTTCTGAATTCACCCGCCCCTTCCGCTGGTCCGCACGATTGTCAAGTGTCTGTCCGTGCTCGGCCAGATGCTCATGGAGCAGCCACAGACAGCCCGGCCGGCGTGGGCCTGGGCTCGGGCCCGGGTCAGGCTGGGGTCCGGGAAGGGATGTTCAGAGGGGTGCCGCCGGCGCGGAGGGTGGGGAAGGGCGACTGGAGAAGCGGGCAGCGGGCGGAGAGGAGGTGCTTTGCGTGCGGGAAGCAGCCCGGGCAAAGATGCTGAGGCCGGAAGAGGCGTGTGCGCGGAATTGAAGGAACTTCAGCGTCACTGGCGCTTAAAATGTGAGGAGAGCTTTTAAAAATTATCATTACAGTAATTACTTATTATTACTTTTTGCCTGGAGAGTAGTTTTAAATAAGGCAGCAGCGGTGTGTGAGAGCCCTGGGCGCGTTGTCGTATGACTGTCTTCACTCAGCCGTGAAGGGTTTCCCTGCGCCAGGCCCAGCGCAGGCCGCGGGGGCGTAGAAAGTGGCTACGCGGAGGCTGCGCAGAGTCGCTGGGGGGTGGGGGTGGGGGTGGCTGTGGCTGTGGCTGTGGCCGTGGCCGTGGCCGTGGCCGTGGCCGTGGCCTGGATAAGGTGGTGTTGGGAGAGGCCGGAGCGTTAGTGGATTTGAGGGATACTTTGAAGGTAGAATTGGTTGGCTGGGCCTGTTGGTGTATGCTTGTAATCCCAGCACTCAGGAAGCTGAGGCAGGAGGTTTGCTGCAAGGGGCAAGGGCAACCTGGGCTTCAATAGTGAGTACAAGGTCAGCTTGAATTACATAGTGAGACCCTATCTGAATAATAAAACCAAACCAAAGCAAAACATTCCACTGTTGAGCTTTCTTTAATGTTAGTGAAAGTCTAATAAAATAGTGACGTTTAAAGGTAAAGAGTGTTATTGTTTCAGGTTTTTTTGTTTTTTTTTTTCTGAGACAGGGTTTTGCTCTGTAGTTCAGGCTGGTCGTGGACTCCAGGTGTGTACCACCATGCCCAACTACTGTTGTTTTTTTTAAAAACGGTTCTTCCTATGTAGTTCAGGCTGGCCTTGATTTCCTAGTGATCCTCCTGCCTCAGCTTCTGAGTGCTGGGATTACAGAGGTGTGCCACTGTGACTGGCAAAGTTTTTTTTGCTGGAATCTCTTCATGATCATAACAGCCAGTATATTTTTGGGCATTTGGTTATGAGAGCATAATTTAAGTGTGGTTTGGCTAATTTTATGAAATACACACTTGTCCATCATGAAGTCATTCTGATTACATATATATGACTTATTATTTTAAGTTTCATTCTCACAAGTAGCTCATAGTCTGCGTCGTGAGAAATCTCAGAGCTCACTGTACACACTGGCGTTGGACAGCACTCTGGAGGGGGATGTACACCGCCAGGTTCTCTTCCTCGGTGGGCTCCTCCCTCCTTCGGGTTTCTGTGCACTGGTCGCCCTTGCCCCTGCCCTTTCCCTGGGCAGGTGGGTACCGCCGTTCTGCAGTGGCAGTGGCCACATGCTTAGCAGGGAGCTGTGGTGGGAAGGCTGTAGGTTGGCTCCTGGAAGACTTGGTTTAAATTCAGATTCTGGGTTTATCTGTGTGGTCTCAGTCCTGTTGCCCTTCTCCCTGATTCCTGAAAGGGGATTTTAATGATTGATACATATGGTTGACATTGGCATTCCCTGTACCCTTGAATTCTGTAGTTGCCTCACTGTTTTATGTGGAGTAGTTCGTTTGCCGGTGGTTTAATGAATGGTTAATGGTTGTATGAGGTTGGGAAGTATTTGCAGAGACCTCTTGTCTTTGGTGGCAGAATCTCGTGGCGCGTGCTGTCCTGTGCTCCGTGGTCCTGCTGGCAAGGCTCGTTCTCCCACTGGCGCCCATCGCGGGGGGAAGGTAATAGAGCTCTGGCTGTCTTCTGCAGGGTAAAGTTACCAGCTTTAGCTCGAGTTATAGTCTGGCTTTTTATTTTCCTTGGTAACTCACTTCTTTATGTATTTCTGTTTACTTGATGTAACTTACCTGCCTCAGGCCTAAAACTATAGCGCATGCCTGGGCATAGCAGTGCAGGCCTGTGATCCCAGCACTTGGGAGGCTGAGGCAGGAGGATCCAAGTTCAGCCCAGCTTGGGCAGTTCAGTGACTTATCAAAACCCCATCTCAAAGTGAAAGATAAAAAAGGGCTGGTGATGTAGCTTATTGGTAGAGTGCGCGCCTAGCATGAGTGTGAGGCCCTGAGTTTGGTCTCTGAAAGCATAAAAACAAAAAACCAGAGAAACAAGACTGTAGAGCCCTAGAATTTCTGTAGGAGAAGTTTCAGGTTAGCTCAGTGATATGCCCACAGACTCTTTTCTGCCCCCTTTATAAATTTAGTCCGTTTTATTCCTGTAAAAGAACACTGGGTTTCTGTGAGATAATTTAAAGTGGGACTTTGCTCTTTGCAGCACTGTAAGTGAACTTACTAATTGACTTACTAATGTTTTTTTTTTTCTTTTTTTGGTCTTTTTGAGACAGGGTCTCTGTTGTAGTTCAGGCTGGCCTTGAGCTCACTCTGTATAGCCCAGGCTGGTCTCGAACTCACTGTGGTCCTCCTGCCTCAGCCTCCTGAGTGCTGGGATTACAGGCGTGCGCCACCATGCCCGGCTTGATTTAGTAATATTTGATGCTAACATTGGCAGCTTTTCTTAACTGGGATAAGACACTCTTAAGTAACTTTTGAGAAGGTGAACGTTCAGAGGAAATGCTTTCTGGAGGTGTCAGTGAGTGTAGCCATTCTTAGTAATCACTGACCCCGTCCAGCTCCCGCTGTTCCCTTAGATAAGATAGACAGTCTCGGTATCGGTTGCTCCCCCAGACCTGGACTCGGGGTTCTGCCCTCCTGCGTCCTCTGTGTGCTGAAGTCCTTCCTTCGTTCAGCCTTTTGGTCCTTTAGTACGGACCTTTTCTCTGCTGCTGATTTCTTCAGGTCATCAGAACCAGACTGTGTTTGTTAAAGTCCCCTGGGAGAAGGCAGCTTCTCTTTACTCTGTATTCTGCCTGTTCTAACCTGCAGAAAGGTACTTCTGTGTGTAAAGATCCAAAGGTACCTGACCTTCCAGAGAGCCATGGAATCATCTTACCCCTTACGTTGCTGCTTTGCACCGAAACTGGTTCAGTACGTGTGTGTTTAGTCTGTTGGTCTTTTCTAAATCTTGAGATTGAAACCAGCTATTTCTACCAAGTGTAGGTAAATACTCAGAGCAGGGGACTTAGGGCGGTGAGCATCACTCTGGTGTAGCTTTTCACATTGCTGACATTTTTTTAGTTGGGACTACAGGCCTGTGCCCCCATGCCCAGCTGTATCAGTCAGGGTTTACTGGAGAAACAGATATGACACAAGATACACAAATGTACAAGAAATTAGAAATACGGCTTATGCCCAACCATTTTCCTTTCATCTTGGTGAATTTGGTTTTCTAGGTACTTTTTTGTTTTTTTTTTTTTTTTGGTCTTTTTGAGACAGGGTGTTGATATGCAATTCAGGCTGGCCTTGAGCTGACTTTGTAGCCCAGGCTGGCCTCAACTCCCAATGATACTCCTGCCTCAGACTCAAGTGCTGGCATTACAGGCTTGCGTTACCACGCCCTGTCCTAGGTATTTTATAGAAATAGGATCAAAGAATGTTTATGAATGACCTATTTCACTTACCATAATACCTTGACTTATTTACTAACTTGTGTCTGCCTTATTTCACTCAACCATAATGTTTTCAAAGTCCATCCATGTTGTAGCCTGTATCTGAATTTTATTATTTTTAAGACGTGAATAATATTCTTTTTTGGTTTTGTTTTGTTTTTTGGTACTGGGAATTGAACTCAGGACCTTGTGCTTGCCAGGCAGGTGCTCATGCTGCCGACCTGGCCCTGAATAATATTCTGTGGTAGGTAGTTCTATTATTTTTCCCCCAGGGCTGGGCATAGAACTCGGGGCCTCAGCATTGAGTTACATCCCCAGCTTGCTGGCTTGCTTGCTTGCTTGCCTGCTTCCTTCTTTCCTCCCCTCCTTTTCTTTCTGAGACAGGGTGGTGCTAAATTGTCCAGGCAGAGCCCACAGCACCACACCCCCTGGAGGCAAGGTATTCCCTGCAGGTTTATGACCTTTGGCCTAAAAGTTTAAACAAGCCAAGAATCAAGTTCTACTTTGGGATAGTTTTTACTAGGGTCTTGCTCAAAAACTGGAAAGGTGGTGTATTATGTGGATTGTCAGCTACTTTTTGTTACGATTATCATTTATATTTTACAAAAGGAGTATTGTAAAGAATCTGTGTATTATGGAGTGACAAAGATAAGAGCTGTCAAACATGATAATGGAAATAACTGGAAGGTTGGGTCGAGCCACGGCTTAGATGCGTACGTCTGCCCCTTCATTGCTCCTTTGTGGTTTGTTTCAGCGATCATAACAGACTAGCTCAGCCTGGCATCGTTTCACATTTACCTGTGTTCCAGGGTCCCCTTTCAGTGCTTCTGCTGAGGAATGGTTTAGATGCAAATTAACTTATATATTAATAAAAGCGGTGAAGTTTCATTTTTTTCCTGCTTAGAGGATGTAATTTGGTTTCGTGTCATCCCAGCTACTCAAAAGTCTGAGGCAGAATGGTCACAAGTTCAAAGCCAGCCTGGGGAGCTTACTTAGTTCAGCACAGAGACCTAGACAGGAAAGAAAAGAAGAGAAAAACCCATCTTTTGGTTTTCTTGATTACTCCCTGTAGGAGGCTGGAATCTTGAGGCTTTGAGACTTTAAGCGTGCCTTTCCTGAAGTCACTGTGGGAAGCCCTAGGAATTCCTGGCAAATTAAAAGCGAGCCCAGCTTTAAGCCAAAGGGTGTCAAGACTGATGGTGAGTTAAGGGAAAGAGAAGACCTTGCACTACTGTGCTGCTCCCTTAGCCTGTCCTCCTGACACTGCTGCCTCCCAGCTCTTCGGATTTGGGTCTTCCTTAGTTTCTTTCAGGAGTGTTTCGCAGTTTTCAGTGTAGAGGCAGTAGATAACTTCTGTTAAAGTTATTCCTGAGTACTCTCTTTTTGGTACTGGGAATTGAACTCAGGACCTTGCGCTTGCCAGGCGCTGAGTTACGTCCCTGATCTCAGAGTACTCTTGTAAGTGCTACTGTGAGCGGAACTGTTTTCAAATTTCATCTTGCAAGTTTTTGCTTGTAGCACATGAAAATACTAAGTTTTTGCTGTGTTAGTCTTATATTCTGTGATTTTGTGTTAAACTCATAGTTTCTAGTAGTTATTTTGTAGATTTCTTATAAGTTTCACTATAAATGCTCATATTGTTCGTTTTTTGTTTTGTTTTTGTTTTTTGAGACAGGGCCTTGCTGTATAGTTCAGGCTGCCCCTGAACTGTGTATGTATGTATGTGGCCCGGGCTGGCCCTGAACTCACATCAATCCTCCTGCCTCAGCCTCCTGAGTGCTGGGATTACAGGAGTGTACCACCATGCCTGGCTCTGTGTGTGTGTGCGCGCGCGCGCGTGTGCGTGCGTGCGCATGTGCGCATGTGCGCGCGCCAGGAATCAAACTCAGGACCTTGCGCTGGCCAGGCAGGCACTTGTGCTGCTTAGTTATCTCCCTGGCCCGATGAAGTTGTTTGAAAATAAAAAAGGCAATTTTACTCTTCATTTCCAAATTGGGCTGTTGCACTAACAGGGATGTTCCATACAGTGCGGGTCAGAAGTGCTGGGCATGCACATTTCTGCCTTACTTTCCCGGGAGAGGCGGCCAGCCTGTCCAGCTCAGTGCAATATTGTTGGAATTCTGCGGAGTACTTTTCTTGGTCACTTTCCTTATCACTGGGACAAAGCACACGACACCTGCACCTGGAGGAAGAGCAGTCTGTTTTGAGTGGTGTGTGAGAAGTTTCGGGCCTGCAGCTGGGCTGGCCTCAGGCAGGAGTGGGCCGTGCAAGGGCCTGGTCTGGTGCAGGACAGCCGCTCATCTCAGGCAGCCAGAAAGCAGAGAGAAAAACGAGGGGCCCGGAAGGGGGAAAACCCATCTGGCCGCAGCCACAGCCACCTGCCTCTTCCTTCTGCGCTCACCCACCTCTCAGCCTGGAGTCAGCTGTGAAGTCCCGCCGGCCCCCCCCCCCCCCCCAAACACTGGGCTTTGGGCTGTTTTAGATCAGCCTGAGGACGTTCCTGTCTCTTCCTGGGTTGCTGAGAATTTTGTCCTGAGTGTGTGCTGACAGTGGTCAGTTTCCTACACCTGGTGAGATGAGTGTGTGACTTTTCTCCCTCTGAATGGGGTGAATTACATGGGTCAGGGTAGAATGTTAAACCTGCCTCTCATTCCTGGAATAAACTACTGATTCGTGACCCCCTTTCCCCATCTTCTCTCTTGTAGCTTATGTTCTCACCGTGCTCGTGTATTCCTCTCCTCTAACATTTCTGCAGCGTTGTAGTGGAACCCGCCATGCTCTGCCCCGGGCTTGCCTTCCTTTCTGGTCACTGAGCTCAGGGCTTCAGACGTGCTGGGGAGCCCTCACCTCCGAGCTACATTCTCAGCCCTTATTGAATTTTCAACTTTTAAAAATTTTACTCTTACTCAGTGTATTTGTTTATTTTTGCAGTGCTGAGGATGGAAGTTGGGGCTTTTTCATGAAGCTAATTCCAGTTTTGTTTTGTTTTGTTTTTTTGAGACAGGGTCTCCCTAAATTGCGATATTGCCTAGGCTGGGCTTGAACTTGGCAAGCTTCCTGGGAAGACAGAGAGCTGGGATTATAGGCACACACCATCACGCCTGGCTCACATGTCTTTCTTTTTACACCTGAGAAGTTTTACATGCATATTTGGTCCTTTGTGATTTTGTTTTGTTTTTGTGGTACTGGTGATTGAACTTAAGGGCTTACATACACTAGACAAGTGCTCTATAACTAACTGAGCTGCCTCCTCAGCCCTCTGTAATTTTTTTTATTTTGAGAGTTGCTGAGCTGTGCGGGCTGGCCTTAAGTTTGAGAGCCTCCTGCTGCAGACTCTTTACTGTCTGGGATTACAAGCATGTGTCCACACCCAGTAATTTTTGACATTTTGATTATTTTACTTCTTTGTGCCTGAATTTTTATGAAAACTTCTTGTATAAAAATGATGGTGAGATGGACCTAACGGTGCATGTCTGCGACCCCAGCTCTGCAGGCGTCTGAGGCGGGGGTTACAGGGCGGAGCGCAGCCTAGGCAAGTTAGGCGCGTAGGAAGACCCTGGCAAGAAGAAAAGGAAAGCAAGGCCGAGAATCTAGTTTAGTACAGAGGCCCTGAGCTCATCTCCTGCACTTCCAAAAAACAAAAGAAACAACAGCCTACTATATATTCCTTTTTCTGTATCTCATTTTTCTTTTTTAAAAAACTTAACTTTTATTTTTTTGTCTTTTTTGAGACAGGGTTTCCCTGTGCAGTTCAGGCTGGCCTTGAGCTCACTTTGTAGCCCAGACTGGCCTCGAACTCACAGTAATCCTCCTGCCTCAGCCTCCCAAGTGCTGGGATTGCACGTGTGCGCCACCAAGCCTGGCTTAACATAACTTTTAAAGAGCTTTGATTTCAAGAAATTTCGTACTTTTTCAGCTTTGTGACATGCAGTTGTGTGGGCGTACTACAGTCTGTTTAACTAGCTCAGCTGCCCCCAGGTATTCTTACAGTGCAGAGGTTCCCTGGACACCACCTTCTTGTTCCACAGCTCAGTTCCGCTCAGCCCGGTGGGGTCGGTGCAGACTAAGATGTAGACCAGCACAAGGGCTCTGTCCCTCGGGTGCTTCTGGCTTCAGACACCATGCTTCTCAACCACCTGCTGTGTGCTAGGGTCCCTAGATCTCCTGCAAGGGTGAATTTGCCAGGATGGCTCCCAGAGCTCAGGGCAGTGCACAGCTACCTCATAGTTCCCTGTCCTCTTTTCTTTCATTACATATTGATGCACTTTTGATGTTTTCAGGTGAGAGAAAACGTGGTATTTAACTTTGTGGGTCTTGCTAATTTCACTTACTAGGATAGTTTCTACTTCTGTCTATTTCTCTGCACCTGGTGGGATTTCATTTTTCTTTATGGCTGAGAGATATTGCAGGACGACCGTCTGTCTAAATCACATTTTCTCTTTCCACTCATCTGTCAGTGGGCACGCAGGCCTTTTCCACGGGTGAGCTATCCTGACTGTGCTGTTCTAAACGTGGGTGTGTAGTACACAGTCCTTCACTGAGAGACTCTGCCTGGGAGTGGCAGAGGGTGGTCAGGCAGTGTCTCTGTGTCCAGCGTTTGGAGGGCTCCTAACCAGTTTCATGGGGATTGTCCTAGCGGATGTTCTCCTGGTGGGGAGGCGTCTGCTCCTCCCGCAGCCCTCACCGGCGCCCGCCGTTGTTGTCTGTATTCTTGCTGCCAGCTGTCCGATGGCAGGAGATGGAATTCCTGCGTGGTCTTAACTTCAGCGTCTCTGAGGTCCAGAGAGAGTGAACATTTTGGGTAGTTGCACTCTTTAGGGAAATAGTTCATTTGCGCACATTTTATTGGCTTCATTATTTTATTGGTGTTTTAAAATTCTTTATTCTAGCTATTAATCCTCTGTCGAGGGCGTGGCCAGCAGTCCTCTTCAGGGGGTTGTTACTTCACTCTGTGTCTCTCGCTGGGCTGCTGTTTGTGGACTCTTGTATTTCCTATGCTTTTGGTGTCCTGTTCAGGAAGTCTTTCCTTAGGCCTGTGGTGTCAAGTGTTTCCCTTGTGCTGCAGCAGAACTTTTGTAGGGAAGTCTTGGTTGGTGTATTTCCCAAATGAACAGATTATGTGACATGGTCTACATCTTGCAGACTTCTTAAAATGATTAATCATTTAAAATTTGGATTCTTTTAATTTCAGTCTTCTTATTCCATTTTGCAGACATTTCAACCTCCGAATGAAGAGGGACACTTCCCTGTTTAGTGATGAATTTAAAGTAGAAACATCAGATAAAGTACTTGATTATGATACCTCTCACATATACACTGGACATATTTATGGTAAGTTGAACCCTAACAGAAGCCTTTTAAGTTTTTTTCTTCCCAGGGACAGGTTTCTTAGATGTGTAAGGAAAGGTGGTGGACCCCCTCGCAGAGGGAAGACAGGCTCCGTCTCCTGGGAGTTTGGGTTGGCTGTCAGAGAATCGGGTACTAGAAGACGCCTGGCTCCTCCAGAATTGAGCCAGCTGGTTTGTCACCCAGGGCCCTTGGCCTGGAGGTCACCCTCAGAGGGACACCTACCTGTGCTCTGGATCTGAGGGTCACATATGGGTGGTTCCTGGGGGTTGAGGTTGGGTAGGAGTCCTGTGTCTTCACCGCAGAGAGGAGGAGGTAGGGGTCTGACCCTTGACCCACACAGATCTGCACGGAGACTCCTACCTGGGGACTACATCTGGCTTCGGACTGTCCTGGCTGGTGGTGGGCACCCTTACCCTGTTTTTGGTTCTTTGAGATAGGGTCTTGTTATATAGCTCAGGCTGGCCTTGAGCTCAGTGTGTGGCCTAGGCTGCCCTCACAGTGATCCTCCTGCCTCAGCCTCCTTGGTGCTGATTGCTGACGTGCAACCACACCTGGTCACCCTTCCCTTTAAACTTCCAAACTGGGCCACCTCCCTTTGCTCTGCAAGCTCAGAGTGCTGGCGTCATCTGCCTTGTTGCTCTTTGAGCCTAATATTCCTGTGCCGTAGACATGTAGTATGTTCTGTGTTCCTTTTCCTGTTGAAAACCAAATTCAGAGGTGAGTGAATGGGTCACGAAGGGCAAACGATCTTTGAAAAATGAGACAATATGTTAATCTTTAACATGCATGTTCAATTAATTATATCTAGCTTCTGAAAGGTATAAAGCTTTCACACTAAATACTTCTAGTTTCCAAAAATTTTTAATGATTCTATAACTCTCTGATCTTTGAAGGAAGAAATTAGCAGTAACTTTCTATAACAAAACAGAACTAAGAGGAAACTCCAGAGATCATTTCAGCTGAAAATAAAGTGACAGTAATTCATAGGAAAATCTTTCCAAACCCTTGATGTATCTTACTGGGCAGATCACCTGGTAGTCTGTGCTCATTCTTGGTAGGTGATGAAGTGCTTTGGGTTCATGATTGATTCAGAGTCCGCCAGTTAACGTGAATGTATAATTTAGAAATTTTGGAATACTTGGGGGCTGGGGATGTAGCGGAGTGCAGTGGCGGAGAACCTTCCAGAGCTTTCAGTGATAACAGACAGCTGGCTGTGGCACGTGTGTGTAGGTTTGCCACCACTGGCTCGGTACTGGAGCATACATTTAGCACGCGTGAGCCTCTGGGTTCAGCCTCCAGCACCCCAAAACAGTGAGAAAAATGCTTGGGCACACTGTTTTTAATGAGGATCTTAACAAATTTAACTTTGTGTTTTTTGCTGCTGTGCCCAACTGCACTATGCTTAACTTTTAAAGCCCCATTGGGTGTAGAGGCAGGTGGGTGTACTCGTAGCTGGTTGGGAGTGTGAGGCAGGTGATTGCTTGACTCTAGGGATTTAAGGCAAACCCTCGCAGTGTAGCAAGACCCTCACTCTAAACAAAAATGAACACAAAAAGGGCTTGGGGCTTAGCTCCGGTAGAGTGCAGGTCTGGAGCGCACAAGGCCCCGCTGTGAAAGGAAGACCCTTCGCTCACTTCCTGCTCCTTCCTGAGTTTGGTTTTGGTGTTCAGATTTTGCGATTAAGGACTAAAGTAACGTTCTTTTTCTGTTATTTCCTTTATAATTGCTGGGACCTTATTCCAAGTCTTTGTCGAATATCTTTTTAAAAGGTCTGTTGATATACTTTCATTTAAATTGCTTGTGAAATATTTAATACATTTTTTTGTATTTAAAAATGTATTTATAAAACCTGAAGGTGGCCGGGAAGATTCACGTACAGTCTGTCATGTGCGAAGAAGGCTGTTTTTCTTGTGGTAATTAAAGCAGAATTTTTGTGGCAGGGTTTTTCTTTCTTTTTTCCCTTTTTTCTCTTTTTCCTCCTCTCCCCTCCCTTCCCATCCCCTCCCCTCCCGTCCCTTCCCTTTCTTTCCTTCTTTTTTTTTTGTCTTTTTGAGACAGGGTGTTGCTATGCAGTTCAGGCTGCCCTTGAGCTCACTTTGTAGCCCAGGCTGGTCTTGAACTCACAACGATCCTCCTGCTTCAGCCTCCCTAGTGCTGGGATTATAGGTGTGCGCCACCACACCCGACTTAGTTTTTTTTTTTCCTTGAAAGGGGGTCTCACTATGTAGTTCAGGTTGGCCTTGAACTCACTATGTAACCCAGCCTGGCCTCAAACTTGTGGCGATCCTCTTGCCTCAGCCTCCCAAGTGCTGACCTCAAGCAACTTCTACCACTCCTGGCCTAAAACAGAACTTCTAGAGACTTTTGTGTGTCTCTATTTTGAAAGTATATGTTTTATTAGTGGGCCAATGACTAATGCAAGCATGATAGGAAGTTGTTTTTCTAACAGGAAATATTCTAGGTTCTAGGAATATGTTTGCCACAAGGCAGGTGCTCATTAGTACTAATTGTATATGTTCTAACTGAATTCTGATTGCTGTACCTATCTCAGATTCAACTTGAAATATTTTATGTGAAAATTAACTTCCAAGCTAGGTGTGTGGTGCACTCCTGTAATCCCAGCACTCAGGAGGCTGAGGCAGGAGGATTGTTGTGAGTTCCAGACCAGCCTGGGCCTCAAAGTAAGCTCAAGGCCAGCCTGAACTGCATAGCAAAACCTTGTCTCAAAAAGACCAAAAAAAAAACAAAAAAAAAAAACCCAGAAAATTAATTTCCTCAGTAAAGTAATACTCAGGATATTTGAAAAAGAATATAAAAATGGCTTTTTAAAGTGAAATTAATTTAACACTTATCTATCAATTATGTTTTGAAGACTTGGTTGCTTTCATTCATAGGTGAAGAAGGAAGCTTTAGCCACGGGTCAGTTATTGATGGGAGATTTGAAGGGTTCATCCGGACTCGTGGTGGCACATTTTACATCGAGCCAGCGGAGAGATACATCAAAGGCCGAGGTCTGCCCTTCCACTCCGTCATTTACCATGAAGGTGACATTAGTAAGTGCTCACTTTCATCTAGTAGCGTTCTGCACAAAGGAATCTAAGTGGTTGGAACTTTGTGGAGACGAAGCCTGAGCTGGTGGTCATTTAGAAAGCAGTTTCTTGAGCGCAGGGGGGTCTGTGAATTAGAGGCCTGTTGAATGGTCGTGGGCGGCCCGAGGCAGTCCTGCCTTGCTGTGTGGGGCATGACTTCGGAGCCAGAGCCAGCCAGGGCTGACCGAACTGGGACTGCTGTGTCCTGTGTCAGCCGGTCGATTTGTGCTGCCACCTTTCTAGGTGTGGCCTGTAGAAGGGAAACCCAGTGACATCATGTTTAAGTTTTAGCTGTTTTTGTGATTTCTAAGGCCTTTGAGTGCTGCTTTTTGCAATCCTGAAATAATGACCTCAGCTTGGTAAAACTCCAGGTTCGATGTGTGTTTTGTCATGTACATGGCTGGTCTTTATGTAGTGGTAACTTGTTGGGAGAATTCTTTCTCTGTGTTTTAAGAGTGGATAAGACATTTAGACTTTCTGCTTTGCCTGTGTGTCCGTAGTTAAATAAGCACGAGGCTGCTTCACTGAAGTCCGTTCCTCTCATTTATTTATCTCTTGGCCTCTCTGTCCGCATTTGCTCTAATTAGGCTGGTCTCACAGTTTTTGCCTGTTCTCCCAACTTGGCAGCTTCCGCTCGTTTCATTTTCTTTTCGACACAAGGAGTTTGTCAATAATTTCATCCTCACCTGTAGTAGTGTCACGGCAGATTTCAACCCTATGAGCGTTTGCTTCAGCCGCTGTGCAGTGTCCGCAGTGCACACTTCCCCCTGCTTGTTCCTGTGGATACCTGTGGATACCACTGCCATTTTGAAAACAGCACAGTTACTCGAAGGGGGCTGTGCTTACGCCTGAGCCGGAGGCGAACTCAGACTCCCCCATGTTCCTCGTCCGTGCTTGTTTTTCTCTTGTCCCTGCCGGCTCGTCTCCAGCTCCTGGCATTTGAAACCCTGCCCTTCTCACCAGTGTCCAGGCTGCAGTCTCCCCCCAGTAGGAATGCGGGTACCTTTGGCCCCTGCATTCGGGCAGGGCTCCAAGCCCTGGTGTCTGCCTCGCTCTGTGGTACTCCTAGTGCGTCACAGTCTGGGATGGAAGTTCTCCAGGTACAGTTTCTGTGTCTTTTGCTCCTGATATTCCAGTGAGCATTTATCTGGGTAGCAAATTCTTCAGCAATATTTAAGGAAATCTGGAGATACTTTCCCTTACAAGGTCTCCTCAGAGTCAGACAAGACCTTCTGATGGGAAGGAACGCAGGGAGGAAGGGAAGGAAGGAGAAGAAGTGCTGGGGCAGGGCCCCCTTCCCACCGCCCCCCAGCCACGCGCTGTCCCTGCCACCCACAGGAGCACTTGGAGTCTGTCTGCCTCTCGCGGTTCTGCTTTTGTCTTCTGTCTTGCTTTCCTTCTCCTGTTACTTTCTTGTACATAGCTTGAACGTATTCTACTTTTTCTTCATTTTCTAATTTTTCTTGTACTTTAATTACATTTCCCCCATACTGCATTGTATAATATTGTTTTGGCTTCTTGTTTTTTGAGACAAGGTTTTGCTATGAAGTTAAGGCTGGCCTTGAACTAACTGTGTAGTTGTCTTAAGTTACTTTTCTCTCATTGCTGGGACAAAATGCCCAACACCCAAAATGAAGGAAGGAAATGTTTATTTAGCTTACAGTTGGTGGAGGTTTCAGTCCATACTTGGCTGGTTCTGAGGCAGAGTGGCACATGGCAGAGGACAAACGTTCATGGCAGCAGAGCACAGCAAAAACAACCAGCAAAAGGGAGAAATGGCAGCAAGCAGTCTCTTTCCTTCCCTTACATTGTAAACAGTCTACCCCCACCCAGGGGCAGTGCGGCACTCAGACAATCTCCATGCCCTCCTCTCTCACAGACTCAGGAGGTATACAAAGTAAGCACCTTGGCTTCCTGCTGTGTTGCTCAGCCAAATCTCTGGACTCCCCAAGTTGACACAATGTATCAACCATAACATGCCATCCCTTGTCAACTTGGCAACCAGACACATTTCTTTTTTTTTTTTCAGACACATTTCTTTAAACCAGTTTCTAGATAAAAAGACATTATATTACATTAGAACCATAACATTTCACCCCCTAAAGACTCATGCACATCCCTTTATGCAAAAGGCATTTAGTCCATCCGCAAGAGTTGCCAGTCCACAGTTTCAGCATTGCTGAAAAGTCCAAGCCTCAAGTCTCCTCCAAGATGTGAGGCAAACTCTTTAGTTACAAGCCTCTATACAAATTAAAATTAAACACTTCCAACGTTTAAAGGCATAAAATAAACATTACCATTCCAAAAGGTACCAATAGGGGAGTATAGAGCATTGGGACCAAAGCAAGTCCAACATCCAGCAGGGCTAACATTGTGGCCTGTAATTCCACATCCAGCATCTGAAGCAACTTGTGGCACGTTGCGAGCTCCAAAGGGCTTGCATGAGTCCACCCTTATGGCACTTCTGGTGATTACAGCCTCCATGGCTTCTCTCTTAGGCCCACTCTTCTCCCCCCGCCTTGCAGCTTTCCACAGATGATCCACGGTCCTGTTTTTTCTAAACTTCTGAGGTCTCCAGGGCACCTTTTGCTTCACACTCAAGAGCTTTACACACTGCCCTCTCAGGGGCACACTACCTGGCCTCCCAGGCCTTCTGAAATCTGGGTGGAAGCCTCTTTAACCTCAGACAGAACTCTTGCATTCTCCATGCACCTAAAGCCAGGGCCACGTGGATGATGCCAAGGTCTGCTGCCACCTGGAGCAGTAGCCAAATTTTCCTCTCTCTTGGCCATGAGAGTTGAGTGCCTGGATTGCTGGGCACACTGAATCCAATGCTGAGGAATAAATTCTCTATGCCATCTCCATTCTGGAACCTGGTGCGGCCGCCACTGCCATTCTGGAACATGGCACTCTTTGGCTTCCTTCTCAAGGCAAGGTCTTTCACCTTTATAGTTTTGAGGCTGCAAAGGGTGGAGACTTGCTCCTTGTGATGCCCTAAGCCATCTTTTCCATTCTCTTGTTCCTTCATAACAATAGAGATCTCCTCAGCCTTATCTTTGCAGTCCATAGCTTTACTGGAGCTTCCTTTCTGGCCAAACTCACATTTTAAATCATCCTGCTGGGCTTTTTGCTCTTCACTGTCAATACAAATCTGGCTAAAAGCCCCCAACAATAGCCATGGCACTTACCCAACATTCAACTGCCTTGAAATTTGTTTTGCCAGATTAATCAGTTCGCTGCCGCCCTCAATCTCAGTCTTAGGCAAAGTCTCTGGACATGAGCAAAATGCAGACAAACTTTCTGCCAAGCCATAACGTACATCGTCTGGAGTCCAACAACCAATGAAGTCCTTCTTCCCAACAGAAACCTTCTGAGCCTGGTCTTTACTGGCAGGATTTCCATCAGCCTTCTGGTCTTCCGAGCTCTGACCAGACATCTCCGAACCTTTCCAAACTCTTCCCACAAGCAATTTCCAAAGGCTCTTGAACCACATGGTTAGGTATAGTCAGAGCAATGACCCCACTCCTGGTACCAAATTCTGTCTTTTCTCTTGTTGCTGAGACAAAATACATGTAATATAATGTCTACCAAAATGAAGGAAGGAAAGGTTTATTTAGCTTACAGTTTGTGGAGGTTTCAGTCCATACTTGGCTGGTTCTGAGGCAGAGTGGCACATGGCAGACGACAAATGTTCATGGCGGCAGAGCACAGCAAATCAACCAGCAAAAGGGAGGAATGGCAGGCAAGTAGCCTCTTTTCCTCCCTTACATTGTAAATAGTCTACCCCAACCCAGGGGGCGTGTAGCATTCACACAATCTCTGTGCCCTCCTCTCTCACAGACTCAAGATGTGTACAAAGTAAGCACCCTGGCTTCCTGCTGAATCACTCAACCATATCTCTAGACTCCCCAAGTTGACACAATGCATCAACCATACTAGTAGTCCAGGCTGGCTTGGAAATCACAGAGATACTCCTGCCTCGGCCTCCCAAGTGGGATTACAGGAGTGTGCCGCCACACCCAGCTGTACAGTAGTTTCAATTACTTTATGTCGGCATTTCTTTCCTCCCCCATTGAAGGTGGTTATTTAACTTACAGGATCAGTGATTGTATGCAGCTTAGTTTTCTGTTCTTTTTACATTGTTTTTAATCATTAAATGCCATTAATGGTATTAAAAGTTAAAGTAGTAATGTTTGAATTGATTTTGTTTGTAATTCTTGGTAAATGGAAATGTGAGGAACACAGGAAGAAATTGCGTTGAACACAACTTTTAACGTTCATCAATTTAGGCAGTTACTTTTGAGAGGAGCTCTTGCTATGCTTGCCCACAAATAGTGATCCTCCTCCCTCAGCCTCCTGAGCAGCTAAGATTAAAGGCATATTCCACTGGGCCCTGCTTTAGACAATTACTTTTGAAAAATTATTGAGTCCGTCTAGTTAACCATTGCAGGCGAAAACATGATTGTAATACCTTTTAATTTCTAAGTAGTTGCTGTATGCCGGATTTTAGAGTAGGATTAACAGACTTCTCTGTGAAGGGACCACTAATAAATACTTACCTTTGGGGCCTGTGCATACTTCTGTTGCCGCTCAGCTCTGCCTGTGTGGTGTGAAAGAGCCAGAGACACAGAAAATGAGCAAGGCTGGTGTCCAATAAAACTCTGTGGACTTCATTTGATTTTCATGGGTCATAAAATACTCGTTTCCCCTGTTTAAAATGTATGCTGGGTGTGGTGCTGCACACTTCTGATTCCAGGTCTGAGGACGCAGAGGCAGGACGGTCGCTGCGAGTTTGAGCCCAGCCTGGGGTTCACATAGTGAGTTCAAGGCCAGCCTGAACTGTATGCCCAGACCCTGTCTCAAAACAGCCAAACAAAACAAAACATGGAATAACCATGTTTAGCTCGCACGCCAGCCACAGACGGCTAGCAGCGCTCCTCGGGCGCCAGGCTGTGCGTGCCTGCCCTCCTTGTGGAGCCGTCCCCACGGATTCCTCCTCGCCAGCGCTGTGACCCTGTCGGTGTGCAGCTGTACTCCTGAGCACGAGCTCTCTGAGTGCACCGCACAGCGTAAGCGCAAGTGAGCCTCTGCACCAGCCGCCCCTCCGCCTCAGGGCAGCGTCATCGCGCACCTGCGCTGCAGGCCCGCTGCCTGTCGGGGCTCCTGTCGGTGCTTCGAGGAGCCCAGGGGCTGCCCCTCGTGCGGGCCTCTGCTCTTTGCCTTGCGCGCTTCCCTCGCTGCCTTTCCTTCGGGGCTTCACCGAACCCTCTGCCTCCTCAGTCACACATTTGGTTGTTCGAGGCCAGGTTCGCCCTTCCCTTGGGCAGGGGGCATTACAGGAGATTGAAAGGACCACGGCGCCCCCTTTCATGCGTGTGGCTCTTTCCTTTTGAGTTACTTAACCTCCGGGAGTTCGTTACACGCCCGAAGCACCGCGCGGTCTGTGCTGCGGGAGGCACCCCTTTCCCAGGAGGGAGCGGTGGGGACGCACGGGAGGCGCTTCCGGCAGCGCCCCTTGCTGTACGCAGCCGGGGCCTGTGTGCGCGGGGCGCCCGGGACTGTGCCGTCCTGTTGCGCACCGAGCAGAGGCCTGCTCGCAGAGGTGCTGGGAGACAGCCGCAGGAGCGCGCGTGCTCGGAGGGCCTCCTGGAGCCGCCCGCGGGAAGTCGCACCCGTTCCGGCTGCACCGACGGGTGAGGCGCGCGCTCCCGGGACGCGGGACTGTGAACGTGTGGGACAGGCAGGAGCGTGTGGGACAGGCAGGAGCGTGGAGCGAGTGCGGCCCGGAGCCCCCGCACGCCGGCACGGAGGCCCCGCCGCCCGCCCGCAGTCGGCCCGGCGTCCGAGCCCTCCGCACTCTACCGAATCCGAGGGGCTGAGCGCCAAGCCTTGTTACTGGCGTGTTTTTATAGAAGTTCTTAGTCCATGACTTGAATATATCCCAGATGTACACGCTGCAGGGAGTGTTTCTTGGATTTGTTACTTGTTTCTGCAGGTTTATTGTTTACTGCCTTGTGTGAGCCGCAGGAGAGCCGGGAGCGCCTCATGGTGCCCTAACTTGGAGCCCGGCCGCCCTGTCCCTCGTTTCTCTTCGCTTCCATGTCGGGGCCTCCGATGTGTTCTCCTAAGAATCAAGCTTGTGCCACTTCAGGATGGGACCTTCTTTCATGGAGGAGTCTCTTCATTTGAGGAAATTTTAGGATATTGCTGCTGCTTTTTAAAAAATATTGCTTCTAATACCTTTGAAAAATCAGTCAATTCCCTACTGTGGCTTCAAAATCGTTGGCATTACCGAATTTCATCACAGTGAGGCTTGCAGCTCTGTGTGTGTTAGTGGGAAGGGGGAACAGACAGGAGTTGGGCTGAGCATTGGCAATAGCTAGCCAGCATTTTCATGCTAATAGCGTCAGCTTGGTAGCGCCCTTCTGCATGGAACATTCCGGACTGAGTGTGGAGTGCCCTAGCCATGCTGCGGCCCAGCGTGGAGCGTGGGAATCTGCCTGCGCCCGTGGGGCCTGCGTGCCGGCTGGGTAGCGGCTGAGAAGGCTAAGGCACCGAGTGCTCTGATTGATAGTTACCGAGCAGAGTGGTTCGAGATGGTGATTGCAGTGGCTTGAGACTTGAGAGCTCTTCAGGGGTGCACAAGGGTGGTCGTCTCCTAGTGCAGTACTTACTTACCTGCTTCGCATAGATCTTGAGTCCTGAGCTGATTTCAGTACAGTGATAGTATTTGAAAGAATTACGAAAATTTAGAGGTGCAGCTGGCTGTTGGTGGTACATACCAATGAGTCCAGCATTCTTGGAGTCTGACAGGGGCATTGTAGGTTTGGGCCCAGCTCAGGCAGTTTCACAGTGTGGTGAGGTTCTGTGCCGACATTTAAAGAGGGAAAGGATGAGGAGTAAAGGCGGTGAGGAGGACCTGGGTTCAATCCCTGGTACTGGACCCCCACCCCCCCGCGATTTCTTCTGTTAAAATTCTAAGTAACAGGCACAAAATCAGAGAAGCTGAGAAGACCATGAGAAATGGTATTTATTTGTTTTTGAGACAGAGTCTCACTATATATAGTCTTGGCTGGCTTAGAACTCACAGCAGTCCTCCTGCCTCAGCCTCCTGAGTGCTGAGGTAGTATTTCCTCAGCATCCCTAGTGAGCAGACTGTTCACAGAAAACAGGGTTGTTTGTCGTGAGTTGGAAGGCAGGCATCCTGCTGATTAAAATAGAACTCTCTACTTCCAACACTGTGGCGGACACTAACTCCAAGTCCCCGGCGGTGAGCACCTGAGCCTGAAGAGACTGTGTGCCTGGTGGGCTGCAGCACAGCCACCCATTGTTGTCTCTTGGCTTTTACTTTGGGGCACTGGTGGCGGCAGCGGCGGCAGAGTCTGTCCGCTCACCCTGTTTTAAGTTAGGGGAGGAGGATTTTAGTACGGCTTTGTTTTACTCTTTAAGTGAGCATGACACATTTTTTGTCATGAAGTCTCACAAACGGTTGTGTCAAACCCATGTTTATTCTTTAGAAAATTTCTATCGGTAAATTATTAATTGGTTTATTAAACAATGAGTTCATAACAGGAAAAACAATCACAAAAATAAAGTACGTTTTTAATACTTATTGAGTGTTTATAAAAAAATCAAATCAATATTACCTGAGTTTTGGTTTATAAAGTCTAAAAAAGAACAACAGAAATAAATTCGTACAACTACAACAGAAATACCAACAGTGTGCTACGAAACATTGCTTCATTACCACCTCAGGTGGACTTCACACAGGGCAGCAGCGCACTCCTTCCACGCACATGTATCGCTTACCCTGACAGCACGTGTGTTTTGCTTTCCTGGCCTTTCTTAGGTCATACTTGACACCTTGCTGGTCTTGCTGTTTTGTCAGGAGGGTCTTTTTATATTATGCGATGTGTAGTTAACAGAATATAAAATAGCAATAAAATAAATACTAAATTCTTAATATGTATTGTGTGTTTAGAATAAATACCACCATTTTCATGTGAACTGTGTACTGATTACAAAACCTAAGAGGTAACATCAGAAATAACCTGTGTGAGCTACAATGTAAACATAGCAGTCTACCACAGAAGGAATTTTTGCTTCAGCTGTCATGCCAAGGCCATCCTCCCGCGTGAAGCTGCGTGTTCCGTACGCAGGTGTGGCTTATGCCGATAGCCCCTTTTTCCTGTCTTTTCGTGCTGGGAGCCGCCGACATGTCTTTGGTTTCCCTGTTGTTGCGGTAGGTCTGTGTGACGTGGCGCCTGCCTGCGGTGTTGCCTGTCCGCTCAGCAGTGTGCTCCGCAGTTTGTTTGCATAGTTCCCCAAGCAGAAACATTTTGTTTCTCCTCTGCTATAAACGATCGCTATGGCTTCCAGTCCGGTCCTCGAAGAAAATTTCTCCGTGATGTTTTGCACTCGCTGCTTTTTTGTAAACTGTCAGACTGTTTATGCCACGCGTGCTTAGGGTCGAGTAAAGCTGGCAGCTTGTTGGCCAGTGCTCTGTGTCTTGCATCTGCTGCGCCCAGAGTCTTGTTGTAGGACGCTTCCAGCTCAGGCTCCCACGCACTCCTCTGGTGAATCGCCCAGCCCCGTTTGCGTTTTGTGAATAGTCCTCACACACCATTTCAGCAGTTTATAATACAGCTTAGATCAGTATGTGTGGTCTAGCATTTGCTTTTTAAATGGTTATGTGCATTTTAATTTCTATTGATTGTTTAATCAGCTAAGCAGTTAATGGACTTAAATCATTCTCTCACTTTCAGTGTTAAGCATTGCTGCAGGTAACATGGTTGCGAATATTTTTCTCTTCAACATTTGTGAGGTGTTTTGAGATTGCATCCTAGAAGTAGTTATCATTTTAGTTTTGCTCTGTATTGCTGGATGAGTCTAGAAGTTAATATAAATTTATACCTAGAAATCTAGTATTGACTTTATGTAGTGCGTGTGGGTGTATTTTTCCAATTGCTCTATAAAAATGTTCCATAATTTTTTAAAACACAGAATTCAAGCAAGGTTCACACACTGTAGTTGGTTATTACCAGCCTCTAGTTGATACTAGTTTTTAACAGCCTTAGTGAAGAAAGACATACGGTAAATCGGTCATGTATAAAGCACATAATCTCAGCTTTTGGCGTATGTACTTGTCGGTGAAACTGCTGACACCGCCCTGATTCAGCAGCCCTCCAGCTTCCTTGGTGTAACCGTCCTTTTCTTCCCACCCACCCCGATTTCCTCCTGTTCGCACTGCTTGCAAACTTCGCGCAGCTGTCTTGCCGTCCGTCGCTCCGTTCCTTTTTGTTGAGTAGTCCGGCATCGCGTTGGTACCGTGACCTGTTTGTACGGCTACATATTGATGGACTCGCCGGTTGTTTTAGGCTTTTGCTTTTCACAGCATTTATGATACAGTGTTTATGTTTTTAAGTGATGGAGTGTTGGTTGGTGAAAGAGAAGATGAGCTTTGTAAAGAGGCGAGGGGATGGGATTAATCTAAGGGTCTCTAGGGTCTGGCTTTGTTACCAGAGCTCTAAAGAGAAAAGACCTTTTGGAAACCTAAGACAAGCTTTATAGAAGCAGGTGAGCAGAAGAAAGGCCCTTTTTCTGTTTTTCAGTTTTTGAGAGTCTCACTAAATGATGTAGGTTGGGCTCTCGCATGTGGTCCTCCCTCATCAGCCTCCCAGGATTGCGGGAGAGCACTGCCCTGGCTGGCGGGGGATTTCGCCCTGTGCTGATCCTGCGGGGCTCTCTTTGCACTTAGTCCGGCAGTCTCCTTCACTGTGCGCCTCAGCCATCGTCCGCCCGCCTTCCTGCTCTGCCTTGGTTCCAGCGGCCTGTTGGTTGGATGACTGACCTTTGAGAAGAGGCAGTTGCCGGCTGGCTGGGCAATAAAGTCAACCAGTGTTTGATAAATTGTGGATGGTTGCAGAGAGGCAGTAGCACAGCGGATGAACACTTACATGTGGCACTGTCTGCACTTCTGACCCCGCGGCTGGACTGTAAGCTCTTTGAGGCCACACAGCCTGTCACTTGTTTTTGTATGCCAGGTGTTTAGTAAATAATTGGTTTTTTCCCCTTTCATTGTTTGAATAAATTAATGCAGTGAAAATAACTTTGAGGCTGGGCATGCTGGCACATGCCTGTGATCTCGGAGCGAGACCATCTAAAAAAAAAGCAGACACCCCTGGCTGGGGTGTAGCTCAGCACTCTCCAGTTCATGCCCTAATACTGCCATAAACAAACAAACAAACAAACAAACAAGCAAACACTTGAGCAAACAAGCAGGGAATTTACCTGCGTCAGCCGGAACTTTGTATCCTTTGTAGTGGTCTGTAAAGGGCATTTAGGGCACATTTCTCCGAAGGCTTAAAGTGGTCAGCAGGTTGTTACTGGTGCCAGCGTTTTATGTATCTTTGACTAATGAATGACTTTTGAAAAGAGGCTGGAAAATTAGGTGCTGAGAAATTAAACTCAGCAGTATTTATTGGTCAATGAAGGTATAGCAAAGATTAGACTTAAAAAAAATACATATCTGGAAGGTGAGTTCTCAGCAAGGAGAGCCCCAACATTACAGGTGCTGTGGGAAATCACTGAAGCCCTGGGGACACCCCCCCCAAGGGGCTGGGGGCGGCTAGGCCCAGCTTTGGGGCCCTTGGCCCTGGCCAGCCTGAGCCGTGCAGTGGCAGAGGTGGTGGTCTCCCCTCTTGGTGGTTGGGGAAGGACCAGGGTCCTGGCTCTCCCTTCAAGGGTGCGCCGCATGTGTCCTAACCCCCCAGGAGGCCCCACTGCCGAAAAGGTTCTCCTGGCAGTGCTTCAGGTTGGCTCCAAAACTCAACACATCAGCCTGTGGGAGATGCTTCAAGCTGCAGCAGGCTTCGCGATTGATTTATTTGTAAATTGCACCATTTGAGGTCCCATCCAGGGCAAGGTACTTCAGATGTTGCCGATGCAGTGGTGACTAGGGCTCACATTCGTCAATACCCTTGCAGATGTGGTAGTAACAAAGCAATTTTTATGTACTGTCATGGAGTCATTCTGTCGTAAATTAGGTTAATACAATAAAAGTTGGGCTAACTGATTGCAGTGATTCCTACCATGTTCCTGGAGACAAGCTCTTTTGACATCTCTGGTCACAGCCTTGGGCCTTGGGTCTGTTTCTACGCTGCGGGTGGCAGGGAGCGAGGTGCCCTGTAGGGAGTAGCCTGAGAGGTCTGGACTGTCACATTCCCCTAGTTAGCTATGGCCACTTCCTGTTGGAGGTGGTGTCACAGTGTATGTATTATTACATTTGTGTTTCCTACAGCAAAACAAAAGTGAGAGTTTTGCAGCAGAGGAACTGGAAGAAAGGCAGGAGACCTAAAGCTGGTCTTTGTTGTGGACACGCCGAATGTTCTGCACCCGTGACTCATTCTTGGTGAAAGAATATGTTGTTCGGCCTTTTCAGGGGAACCACACTGCACCCTATGATTTTGCATCTCAATGAGGGGCTTATTCATTAGTTGAACAAAGGCTTTTTCTAGAAATGAGGATTATATTGTCAGTAATTTTAGAGAGAAAATGTCATTGTCCATTTTTGTAGTTAATGTGGTAACCAGGGAAAAAGGGCTCTTTTAGAAGTTTTGGAAGTGTATGGGAACAGTTTCATACTTGCCTTTTTTTCCTGCTGCGAGAGGTTGGCAGTGACAGAATTTGAAGCGTATATAAATAGTGTTTTGTTGCTTTGGAAATTTTTTTGTTTAACCTAAATGTCAAGCTCTCAAAGGGAATTTGTATCTTTAATTTATAACACGTTGCATATAATTTACAAAGAAGTAAAATACTGATTCTTTTAAAACACCAGTCTGGATATTATATTGCTGTTTTAAATCACAGTGTACTAAAGACTGATTTTACGTCTTACCTCGGGATTAAAAAGTTTTAATGTTTTGATAGAAGACCTTCAGCAGCCTGTAATCACAGCACTTGGGAGGCTGAGGCAGGAAGATCACTGAGTGCCAGGCCAGCCTGGACTGTATAGTGAACTCTAGGCCAGCACGAGACCCCTCACAGTCTCGTTTTGCTGTCTGGTCCTAGGATGATCTGTAGATCTCCGAGCAGTACGAGGGGCAAAGCATGATCTCCCACCCATGACGTCCAAAATGCCGAGTTCGCATTCTCTAAAAGGGAGGAGAGAATTCTAGGGGCAGTGGAGGTTAAGAGCAGGGAGAATTTATTGAGAGAAAGATGCTTCTGTTTTAGAGGGACGGAGGGGGCCTGGGAAGTGGGTGGCCCACCAACCCCACTTCTCAAGGGTGTTTTTTAGAGCAAAAACACCAGGTAAGGTAGGTTCATGGTGGGACAAGACTAGTCAACTAGTAAGATGGGAAGTCACGGGTGGGCGTGAGGTGGGATGAGATGGTGGTGAGCCAGTGAGATCACACAAGTACAGGAACTTGAGTAATGAAATGGGGATCAAACAGGCAAGCAGGTGCTGGGGCCGGTGCACCTGGGATGGACTGGGACACTCCTGAAGGGACGGGCTAGGGACGTTTTGGTCCTGCATCCCAACATGATTGATGCCTCCTTAGAATATCAATCTCTGCTGTTTACCCTTTGGGGAATTGGGGGGTGAAGTCTGGCCTCTGGCCACAGCTGTTGGGTGCTGAGAACCTAGCCCTGTCTAACTGCCTGTAAATGTTTATAGCTAAGCTGTCTACCTGCTAGGATTCGGCTCGCACACACTGTTGTCTGAAGTCCTTTTCTTATCTCTGCTTCAAGGAAGAAGTAGCCAGAGAAGGTGCTGAATTTATAGTTATTGTAGCCTGGGCTATCCCAGTATTGGTGCAGAAGATAACGAAACAGCGGAAGTATAAATTACTAATATCATACCAGGGATTCGTGGTGTACCATACATAAAATAACTGGCAGAATTCCAAGAATGAGTCTGTGAATTGAGTGTGCGTGTGTGCGCACGCATGTTTGTGCGTTTGCTAATAAAAGCCTCCTCTGTTGATTGCACTGGGTGTTGTGGACAGGAAGCAGCGCCAGCAGCTGGTGGTTTGCTGGTCTAGCGGCTGGGTTCTGCTAGAATCTGGGCAAGGCTCCTGGGGATATTTTCAGGTTAAACGTAGTAGCAGGAGAAGGTTTGTGGTGATTATATCCAGATCTCCCTAAAAGGATAAGAATTGAAAATCTTGGCATGCTGTACTGTAGAGCTTCCCAGCCTGCGGTCAGATATCGTTACGATACGTATTTTCGCTTTATCAAAGCAACCTGTGAAAGAGTAAAGTGATGAATGTGTCAGATTTTATTACCAACACTGTCGTGGTGTTAGTTTTCCATTTCAGAAGTATCTGGGGCTGGGGATATAGCTCAGTGGAATAAGCGCTTGCCTAGCAAGCGCAGGGTCCTGAGTTCGATCCCCAGTACCACAAAAAAACAAAAAAACCCAAAAAAACCAAAAAAACCCCAAACAAACAGAAGTATCTGAACTTGTTTCTCAGCTGTTACAACCTTTTAGATCCAAATTTATTTTGAAAATTTCAAATCTACAAAAAAAGTTTGAATGATTATGCGGTGAGCACATGTCTTTTCTGACCAGACGTGCCGGTTTTTAGGATGTGCCAATTTTTAGCATTTTGCATCCATTTCCCATATGCCCTTTGAGGAGCCGTTTTTGGAAGTAAGTTATAGACATCATGAGATTTCCTTGCTAAATTTTTGACTATTAATTGATCCTATCCAGCATACATTTTCCCCAATAGTCGTAATATTTCAGTCCTAAAACTACCATTAATTCAGTCATTAATTTAATGTATCTATAAAATTATATAGTCTATATAATTGTCTGTAGTTGTCTATGTAGTCTATAGCTGTCTAAATACGTTACGTCTTTTTTAGTGTCTAATTTCTGACAAGACTCCCCACCTCCAGTTCTTGAGATATTCATTGTTTTTATTTTTTTAATTATTATTATTATTTTTTTTTTGAGACAGTCTCATTATGTAGTCTAGGCTGGCCTTAACTCACTTGCGTGATCCATGCCGGCCTCAAACTCATTGTGATCCTCCTGCCTCAGCCTCCCAAGTGCTGGGATTACAGGCGTGTGCCACCACGCTCTGCTGCATTTCTATCCTTATTAGTGCACGTTGCGGCAAGTACTGATTGCTCCTGTCACGGGAAGTTGGTGCAGATGCAGGACACATCTTCACTCACCCCCCCCCCCCCAGTCCCCTTCCCATCTGCGGAAGCTGCAGTTTCCCGATACCCTTTCTCATTTTACTCCTCAACCCTTTCACACCTGGATTTCTCATATAAGAGAAACTGTGTGACATTAAGCATGTGTGTCTCACTTATTCCGTTCAGCATCCTGGTCCTGGTGGGTAATGGGTAGTGTCCCCCCTTTTCAGTGCGTCTAAGTGTTGACTTGGTTAGATTCAGTTGTCATATTTGGCAACAGTATTGCAGAAGTGAAGCCACACTTCTGTTTTACACTTCATGTGCGCTTGCAGTGTATAGTGTTACCTTTGTTTCAGGGCATTTATATGGGTGCATATCATATCTTGATCATTTCTGATGCTGTCACCCTGGGCCCTTTCCTGTTGGTGACGCAAGGAAGGACCTAGTACTGACCTGACTGCCCCGTGGGTGATGTATTGCGTCCCGCCCTGCGTAGATCAGGGTGCTCCAGCACCACATTCCGAGCCCAAACTAGTTTATATGCTAGTTTATATAGAGGGTTTATATATTAGTTTATATACAGGGTGTTCCGAGCCTGAACTAGTTTATATACGCGCAGTTGCAACATGGTGATCTTCACTGTGTTACTCTTTTCACATTTATTGATTTACCTTTATAGCTTTTTTTGATAAAAACTAAAGTTTAAATCAGAACTGTTTTGTCATTGTAAGTAGGTTACCCAGACCTCTAGCACTTACCTGTCAGTTTAAATTTCTTTTGTAGTATTTAACTAAATTTTCCAATGGAATAGTTCAAAATAGTGTCCCCTTGGGTTCTAGATTTTCTTAAGAAATCACTCATAGTGTTCATAATTATATTTTAGTGTATGATACTTACAAGTTCCTTATGATTTCCTAGCACTTCCTCTCATACTCATGTCTTGGTATTTTGTTTTGTCAGTTCTTTTAATTGTGATTACTGCACTGGATGATAAAATACATTTATGAGCTAAGGCAGAATTTAATAAAAAAGATGTAGAACTTTGTGAGACTGGAATAGATATTTATTTTATTTTTTTGTCTTGCGGGGGATTGAACCCAGGGCTGTCAGCTGACCTACATCTCTGTCCCTTTTTAAATTTTTTATTTTGAGATGGAGTCTCACTGTAATGAATTCAGGTGAGTGAACAAATGACAGACTTTTGTGGAAGCAGTGTGGCCTGTGGTTCAGTACCTGGGTGCAGGCATACAGGGCGTAAAGGCCCGTCTGCAGGGAGCAGAGAAGCGGGGCACTTCTGTGGGGATGCAAAGAAGGCAGGGACGTTGGGTGGGAAGAGTTCAGTAACGTTTGGGGCTGAAGTCCTCTGGCTGTCTTGCATCTCACTGGACAGAGCCCTTGAAGTGTCTTGTGTAAATTTTTGCATGGCTCCAGCTGTCCTGGGACCTGTGAGATTTCTTGTCCGATCTTCCCTCCTTCCCAGCATTCTGCCTGGGGTTGACAGCTGTGGGACTGAGTCGTGGTCCTTGCTGAGAATAGCAGGCTGGGCGCGGGGAGAGTCAGGTCCCGCTCGACCCTCCCACTCAGGTGCTCAGGGCTGCAGACCAGCCTAAAATTCATGATCCTCCTGCCCAGCTCCTGGAACGCTGGATTACAGGCAGGCACCACCAGGCCCGGCTTGGAGTAAGCATTTAAACGACAGCTTAAGTTGAACAGTTAGTTAGGAGTAGAACTAATTAAGTTAAGGATAAATTATTCACTGTTTAATTGCAATGGAAATACATGGTAAAAGTTACTAACCTGAAGAATTCATGTGACTCACGCACTAAGTAGACACAAACGCTCCCACTTGTACCACTGTGCATGTGTGCTTCCTGTTCCCCCTCACTGAGGCCAGCTGCCTTACAGCAGGGGTCCAGGCCCACAGTAATGGTCTGTGGGCCCAGCTGTAGCTGAGGGTGAGGAGGCTTGGTGCACTGTGATGCGTCTGAAGGGGAAGTTGTGACTTCAGGAATGGGGTGAGCTGGAGACTAAAGCGCGCCACGTACCCAAAGAGGGGAGGCTGAGAGAGTTAGGTGCAAGTGGTTATTGTCCTGTTTTACAATTCACAAATCATGCACAGGACAGAACGCTAGAGACCAGTGAGTCTTCCTGAGAGAGGGAGGGGCCCCATGTTAAAGACTTAGAGTGAGGAGTGTTTCTAGGCACTCGGAGCACGTGCACTTTCGTTAATAGTGACGTTGACTTTTCCATGGTGAGAGAACCAGTAACGTCCAGGAACCTGACCATTTCTTCTTTGTGCCTCAGACTACCCTCACAAGTACGGACCCCAGGGGGGCTGTGCGGACCACTCTGTGTTCGAGAGGATGAAGCGGTACCAGATGACCGGGGTGGAGGAGGCAGCACAGGTGAGGCTTCCTGGGGCGGTGAACTGGCACGTGCTCGTGCTGTTGCAGTGAGGAGTGTCTGTGCTGCAGTTTCTGAAAGACTTATGCCACTATGGTAAAACACTCAGATTTTTTAATGCTCAGAATCCAGGTAACTTATCAGTAGTAAAACAGCAGTGCTGCCAAGGTTTGAATGTGCATTTTTGTGACCCGGAAAACATTACATTACATGTTCACAACCTACTCCGCCTTACATATTTCACCATAAAATTGTAAAGAATTGAATTTTGTATTTTATATAAATGTAAGCATATATATTAAAAATTAGAGATACCAATTTGCCTTGGTTTGCCATGATGTTCGCCTGTTCTTTTGTGTGTTTTGAGTTTTGAGACAGGGCCTCACTATGCAGTTGAGACTGGACTTGCTTGTACTCACTGTGTAGCCCATATGTCCCTGAACTTGCGGTGACCCTTCTGCCTCAGCCTCCAAAGTGCTGGGATATCAGGTGTGCACCACCATGCTTACCTGTTAATCTGTTTTCACATTGAAAGTCTTGTGTCCCTAGACAAGCAGGGATGGTTGTTCACCCTAATAAAAATCTAAGTGGTTATGAGTTTTAATAGTAAGTTTTTGGGTTCTGGGGTTTTTTTGCCATTTGATTGCATAAAAAAGATGTAGAACTTTTCTCTTTTTTTAATTATAAGTCGCAAGTTATAGTTGTCAAAACATTTTGTCTTTCATGCTAGAACATCAACTTTTCTTTATTTTATTTATTTATTTTTGTTTGTTTGGTCATTTTGAGATGGTCTTGCCATGCAGTTCAGGCTGGCCTTGAGCTCACTTTGTAGCCCAGGCTGGTCTTGAACTCACAGTGATCCATCTGAGTGCTGGAATTACAGGCATGCGCCACCACGCCCAGCATAAGGGTTAAGATGGTAAATTTTATGTTTACCATTTTACTTTTTTGTGTATCAGGAACTGAACTTAGGAACTTGAGCTTGACAGGAAGGTGCTTGTGTCATGAGCTATATCCCTGTCTCATCACCGTATTTTGGATAGTCTTTGTAAATATAGGATGGAGTGGTGTTTCTTGAGCTGTGCAGATTTGAAGTCAGATCGTTTCTTGGTCTTCAAAATGCATATACAGTTTTATTTCAGGTGGATTTCAAATATTACGTGAGATTTTATCTGTACATTCATTAAACAGGGGCAGTATGTATAGTATTGATCTGCCATATGCCATAGATGGTGTACTAGGTTCTGGCAGTGTGTGGTGGGTAGGGTGAACACTTGTTTTCAGAAAGCTTATACTTTAGTTGGTGATAAAGAGAAACACTCAGGGTAGTGAGAGATGGAGAAGCTTACGCACAGGGTAGTACTCCACACAGTGGGGAGACAGCTGACCTAGCCTTGAGTATTTGAGAGCAGTAATGGTCAGTTAGAAGAATAAAGGGGAGATGGGGAGAGGGCCCTGAGCAGGGGGAGTCAGGTCAGCCCCCCTGGGGGGGGCGGATGGAGAGAGGGCCCTGAGCAGGGGTAACATTGCTAGGTGAAAAGAGTGGAGATGTAGAAAGGGGAATAAAGAATCTCTAAGGAAGGTGCAGGAAACTATTTAGAAGTTACCCACATTGCTCATTTGAAGTGATACTGTTTTGTAGCGAAGGAGCTAGCATTGTAAACATAGGGAGTGAACTCACTGTTGAGGTGGGATAGAAGAATTTGCATTGAGCAGCCTAATACAGCACTAATATACAGAGGTAGGTTGCACTCATTTGTATGAGCAGCAGACTATCCAATACGGTGAAGGAGAAGGTATTAGAAAGTATTAGTAGTAGTAATGTAGAGAATGGGATGTGTTTCAGAATAAGTATAAAAAAGAGTTACTGTCGGGGCGTGGTGGCTCCTGCCTGCAATTCCAGCACTCGGGAGCCTGAGGGAGAAGGTTCACCCTTGAGTTCTAGGCCAGTGTGGGCTACAAAGCTCAAAGGGCCTGTTGTGTTGTAGTTAAGTACAGCCCTGCTGGGACACAGCCACACCCACTTGTTGACGCTTTGTCTGGGTGCTTTTGAGCTGCGGGATGAGTTGAATAGTGCAGAGACTATATAGTTGAAAGTCAATATTTGTTGTCAAACCTCTTTTTGTGACAGTACTGGGGATTCAACCCAGGGCTCTCACACTAGGCTACATGTCCTGTTCTTTTTAATTAAAAATTTGTTTTTAGAGTCTTACTGTGTTGCCCAGACTGGGCTCAAACATGCAGTCCTCCTGCCTCAGCCTCCCAGAGTGGTGGGATTATAGGTACAGCATCAAGCTTGGCCACTTTCAAAACTCTTGACTGAGAGATGGAGGGAGGGGAGAAGGGGATGGTCAGAGAATTAGGAGGTGCTCTGTGTGTGGGCCAGTTCTCATGATGAGTGCGATCCTTAAGTCCTACAAATGTATACTAATAGAAATTCTTAAGAAAACTTTTACAAGAATTCCCTGCACTGGAGCAACCAGAGAAGAAAACGGGGATAGATAACAGGTCAGCAAAGGAATCAGATGTAATTAAAAGTAATCTAAATTGAGGTAGGAAAAGAGACAAAAATGACACAATAGATCGGACAAATAGAGGAGAGATACTAAGGTAGTAAGTTTAAATCTAACCATATCAATGATTACATTAAATGTAAATGGACTATATATTAATTAAGAGTAGAGATGGTTAGAGCAGTAAAAAATGCAAGACCAATTCAGGCAGTGGTACACACCTACAGTCTCAGCTACTCCACAGGAGAGTGCAAGTTAGCAGGAAAGCCCTGCAATTACCCCCGTAGGCTGTTAACAAAGCATTTTTCAAGTTTCAACACCAGCACTTGGCAAACTAAAAATAGAAGAGAACTTCCTCAGACTGTTAAGAGCTTCCATAAAAAACCTACAGCCAATATAAAACAACAAAAACAAACATAAAAACCTAAAACAAACATAAAAATAATCATAAAAACCTACAGTGGACACAGTATGTAGTAGTGAATTCGTCATTAACCCTAGCAGTGATTTATCTAGTTGTTGAAAATTGATACTGAAAATTATGCTTATGTGTAAAGGACCTTGGAAGACCCAAAGCAGTTTTCAAGAAGGAATAAAACAAAAAAACGCCACAAGACAGACAAGGCCAGAGGGCTTTTCACTGCTTGGTTATTAAGACTTACTGTAAGGCTGCAAGAGTCAAGACAGTGTCATCCTGCCCTGAGAGTGAGTGTGTATAGATCAGTCTGTTTGGTTTCAAGAAGGCCTCAAGGTGATTTACAGGAGAGAATAGTCTTTCTATGAAGTTGTACTAGGATAATCGAATATCCCTATGGGAAGAAAGTCTCCCCTGTGAACCTTACATAAAAAATTGACTCAGAGTGATGAAAGAAAAACGTAAAAAGTTAAGTCAGAGAGAAAGTTGAGAGTAAAGTCACAGTAGATTTACGTGCTAAAACTAAAACAGGGAAAAAAACACAGAATAATTTTTATGATTTTCAGATCATTTCTTTGGATACAAAACAAAAAATGTATGAACTAAACTTTTACCGAGATGAAAAACTTTACCTCAGAAGACACAGATAAGATGTGAAAACAAGCCACAGACAGAAAATATTTACAGCACATCTGACAAATGACTTCTCTTCAGAATATGTGATAAAGTCTCTTGACTCCATTAAAAAATGGTAAAGCAGCAGGTGTGGCAGCACATGCCTGTTACTGCAGCTGAGTGGAAGCCCAGACAGGAGGCTGAGGCAGGAGCCAGCCAGTCCGGCCCAGTGTGGGGCACTTAGCAACTTAGGAGACCCTGTCTCAGAGTTTAAGCAAATGGCTGAGGGGTGTAAAACACACAAAAACAGAAGGCTCTGAAAAGGCTGAAAGCACAGCTGCAAGGTAACAAAATGTCCTGACTCCAGCGAAAATTGTGGCTGCTAATATTGAAGCAGAGCTGCTCCCTTGTAGTGATAGAAAGTTCAGTCCCCACGTGGCACCGCAGTCTAGCTTCATCTGTCACCCTCTGACACTAGCATGCAGAAAGCAAGAGTTGGGAAAACCAAAAAGACATTTTGTTCTACTTTTAAAATAGACAAACAATGAAACCCATCTGGGAGGCTGAGGCAGGAAGGATTGTTAAGTTTGAAACTAATTTGGGCAACTTAGTGAAGTCCTGCCTCAAAATTTTAAGAAAAGGAAAAAATATTTTGGAAGACATTTTTAAGAGGCATAGGATGTAGCTTAGTATAGAGGCTCTGGGTTCAATTCCCAGTCCCTGTATTGTAAAAAACAAAATATAACCAGGAAAGGCATGGAGCCACTCGGTAATAGATTTGAGCACCTTTATGTTAATTTCTCTACTTCTCATTAGAGAGTGACTTGTGTTTGGAGGTAGGGTCTAGGCCCACACCACTATACCTGGCTTTAGGACTGACTTTTTAAACTAGGTGTGGAGGTGCACTCCTGTAATCCGAGCTCATGGGAGGCTGAGACAGCAGGATTGCAGTGAGTTCAAGGCAGCCTGGGCCACATAGTGACACCCTGTCTCACAAGAAGAGGCTGACTCTTTAGTTTAAAACGTTAAAAATTGTTTCCACATTAAAACATTCAGATTTTCTTTTTGAGTGGAAAATCCTGTCTTTATGACTGTAACAATAGCTAGGTTTACAGAGAGCTCCTTTTTGTATAGAATAACAAAGATAAATAGGAGTGTAACACATACGTGTGCACTTGAAGTGCTTCTCAGAATTTTAGTCATTTACAAACTAGTGCTGGAAATCTGGAAACCATCTAAATGCAGACCCTGCGTGAAGTCCTGTTGAAGCTGTGTGTGGGGACCTTCCCTCCAGAGAGACCGTGGTTTTCAGAGGTCTCCACAGGCAGCTTTAATACGTGTAGTCATCTGTCTGGAGACTTACTTAACCAAAGGTGATGTTTACAAGGAATTTTTACAGTTTGTGTGTGTGTGTGTGTGTGTGTGTGTGTGTATTTGGGGTACAGCACTGAAATTTGGTTACATGCGTGCAGTGTGATGGGTCTGTGGTGTTTCCATCCCCTCAGATGCCGGTTCTCTGTGCTGGGAACCTTCAAGCGCGTCTCCTGCGGTTCTTCTTAGGGAGTAGGTACAGCCTGCGGGCGCCCTGCAGTGCTGTGCTCCTTCCGCCTCCAGCTGTGCGGGCGCGCTCACACTCCCTCCTGCCCTCGCCCCTCGTGGCCTCTCTTGTACTAGGAAACTGTTATAGTGGCAATGAAAAGCCAATACTGCATAATAATATGAAATTGTTTAGTGTGTATGTATATTTCTGCCCAGTGTGTAGTGTTAACTATAAAATTATCAAGTAAATCATGCCATTTATCAGAAATAACTCTTTTTGATGTATAGAAACCTCAAGAAGAACATGCTCCAAATGGCCCAGAACTCCTGAGGAAAAAGCGTACGACTTTAGCGGAGAGAAATACTTGTCAGCTTTATATTCAGACTGATCACCTCTTCTATAAATACTATGGGACACGAGAAGCTGTGATTGCCCAGGTGTGTGTGATTATGCACTGTTTTAGCTGTTGGGTTGCTCTCCAGTTTTCCTTCAGAAACTAAAGTTAGCGAGTGTACGTGTCTTGGAGAAGAGGAGGACAAGGTGGGCAAATACGTAAGGGGAGTCCAGAGGTAACTGACAGGCCAGTTAGGTGATTTGTGCAGAAAAGAGGCGTGGGAGCGTGATGTCTGGAGAACATGGTGTCTTGGAAGCTCACCTTTGTGTTTTGCCCTCAGAGGTGGTGCTGGGGATTGAGTGCTAGCCAGGCATGAATGCCTTTGAAAATGGCTTTCATTTTTGACCCCAAAGGAGAGAGGGATCCTCCTAACCAGAGGCACAGCTTCTGTTCGGGGTTTGCCTGGTGCTTCGCGCTTTCTCAGGCTCCCTGTTGCACTTGTGTCTTCTGAGTTTTATGCCAGTGTACTCTGCTGAGGATGCTCCCCCAGACCCCCGTGAGGGCGCCCCGAGAGGGTGGTCAGTGGATCCATTCTGGACTCAGAGGATTGGAAGCTAAGAGAATGGAGGAACAGTGTCCATGATGGGTTCATTCTGGTGGTGGAAATGAGTTTAGTTTTAGCCAGGTGTAAAAACCGAGTGACTGCAGAGTAAGTTCAAGGCTGGCCTAAGCTACATAGCAAGACCCTGTCTTGATTTAAAAAGCCCAAGTGACCCTTCCTTTAGAGCGTGGAAAACACTGAACTGGAACTGGAAGGCTGGTTGGCTGTGGGCTGCCCGCGTGGAGTTGGAGAGAGCCCCGAGGGCTGTTAGAGCGGGAGGACTGGATCCCCGGGTGTCGCTGCGCTGTGGGTTGTGGGTGGGGAGGGTTGGCCGAGGGAAAACACGCAGCGAATGGTAGCATCGCGGAGAGATTGGTTTTCAGTTGCTGGAAGATTATCGATGAGCAAAAGCTAAGTAGGGGTGACAGCGCAGCAGAGATGTGAAGAACAGAAAAGAATGTGGTGGCTTGGAAATAACATGGAATTTGGGGCCTGTGGGGGAAAGTAGGGAGCACATGAGCAAGTGTGCAGGCAGAGGAGAGAGTCAATAGAGAAACAGTGTAAGATACAAGAGAGAGATGTACTTGGCCTTGAACACCCTCAGTACCTCTGAGAAAAATGGTTGTGAATGTCCGGTGAGGGTTGGGGCCAGCAATAAAGAAAAGTGTGACTTCAGGCAGACTTCCTTTGAGGAAGGTCGGGAAGGATAAAGAGGGAAGTACAGAAGACAGGAGGGTGAGGTGAGGACTCGGCAAGTGTGAGAGCGTATCCTGTCTGGAGAAGCGTGTGGGTCACCCCTGCGGGAGGGGCGGAAACAGGACTGGCTAAGGCAGAACAGCCGAGGCGGATGGTGGGGCGCGCAGTGGACACGGTCAGCACTGTTGGGGTGTTCACTAGTCCTGACCCCTTCAGGGGGATCGTACCAGAAGTTTGAGGCAGTCCTTAAGGATAAGTGCACCTTCCAGACCCTCAGGAAGCGCTATGAGAAAAGGCACAGGCCTGAGACTGCAGGTTGGACTGAGGAACAGCTTTTGTATGACCAAAGCAAGGGCGGGTTTCTGTTTCTGCCTTTGGCTGGAGGACAGTCTGCGGAGCACACAGAACATCTCCGCTGTCGCTCCCTGGTCTTTGCTGTTCTTTTGTCCAGCGTATGATGTAGACATTTTAAAGTTTGAATGTTGCGGGATATAATTAATTCTAGATTTTGGACGTGGAAGTTAAAGTCCTTTTCACATTTCAGAATAGTTGTCTCTAACGTGTTCTCTTTTTCAATTGATAGATATCCAGCCATGTTAAAGCAATTGATACAATTTACCAGACTACAGACTTTTCTGGAATCCGAAACATCAGTTTCATGGTGAAACGCATACGAGTAAGCAACTTTTAATAGTTAAAGAAAATTAAGAAGTGAAATAACGACCATGCTTACAAAAGGAAAAATGCTTGTTTTTATTTCATCTTTATGTAACAAATACTTTAGACAGCGATAAAGTAAGTAGTTACTTTATACCTACTGTTTACATCTACTCTTGGCTTTTACACATGGGGACACTTGGGTTTATGGTTTAAAGGTTAAATCTACAGGATTTAAATCTCGACAAAACTAGAGATAAAGTAGAACTGTAGAACTGTTTTCTTTCTTTTTCTTTTCTTGTTTTTGTCCTTTGAGGCGGGGTCTCACTGTACAGTTCAGGTTGGCTTTGAGCTCACTTTGTAGCCCAGTCTGGTCTTGAACTCACAACAATCCTCCTTCCTCTGCTTCCCTAACCACGCCCAGCTAGAACTGTTTTCTGTCTGAGTAACATAGCATTAGGAAAGCCTTATCCTCACAGGAACTTACAGGAAACTAGATGTGAATTTTCTCTCATGTTATTCCCCAGTTTAAGATTTGCCTTGTGGGGGCCAGGGATGTGGCTCAGCAGCACAGTGCCTACCTGGCAAGTGTGAGGCCCTGAGTTTGATTCCTGGTACCACACACACACACAAAAATTTGTGGCTCCAGGGGAGAGGGAAGACAGATGCAGTATTGAAAACTGGAAGCTGCAAGCTGGGTGCGGTGGCACAGGCCTATAATTCCAGCACTTGGGAGGCCGAGGTAGGAGGATCACTGTGAGTTGCAGATTAGTGAATACAAGGCCAGCCTGAGGTGCACAGTGAAACCTAGTCTCAAAAAAACAACAAGAACAACAAAAAAACTGAAATCCTGGAAGTTGGAAAAACACTTAGGCTATAATCTTTTTTTTCATGAAAGAAAACCATACTTCTGTAAATTAATTTGACCACAGAACCTTTTTTGTGTTAATATCACCCAAGACTCCAAAAAAACTACCAATCACCTTTTAAGAAATGCTGCTTCAGAGTCGCAGGGTCACTGGTTATTAGTTTTCCTCCTGAGTTGAGTTCAATTCCCAGTACAAAAAAAATTACAAAATAGAGCTAATTGTTTAAAAAATTTTCTGAGTTTTCTGAATGTACATGTACAGCTTAAGACTTTATGAACTAGATACACAGCCTAAGTTTTAAAAAATCTGTTACAGAAGTATTTGCTACAGTGTTTCTTTATATTTGTTTCCGTTTCTCTTAAAGCATGGTTGACTAGATAAACGCGCACACTAGAAGATGGGTGTGTGTGCAGCAGCACAGCTGCAGGCTGCGCTCCCTTTTAAAGGCAGCGTAAGTAGATCTTAAACTGGACTGTCCTGCGGTGAGGTACAGCTTGTAGACTCAGCGTAAGAACTCAGTTGCTTTCCTGTGTTCGGAGAAACGTGTGAAACTGTAAACGAGCAAGTAGAAGTGCTAAGTAGCAAGTCAAGAGTTCTGTATGGTGGTTTGGTGAGCAGAGTGGTAAAGGAGGGTGGAAAGCAGAGAACACCTGAGCAAGCTTTGGTAAAGCGTGTTTGTTTTTGAGACAGGGTCTCACTATGTAGCCCAGGCTGTCCTGGAGCTCAGGCTGATCCTCCTACCTCGGCCTTCCAAATGCTGGGATTATAGGCATGTGCCACCACATCTGGCTGGAGCACATTTTTTAAAAGTAAAATGGTTTGAATTATGAAAAAAAAAGTGTATAAATGTGTGGCGTTTGGTTGTTTTCAGATCTTTATTGAGATTAAAACGATAATTTATATTTTCGGTTTTTTGGAAATAGGGACTCACTGTGTAGTCCAGGCTAGACTAGAACTCTAGGCAGCCCTCCTGCCTCAGCTTCCTGAGTGCTGGGAGTATGCCACCGTGCCTGGCTTAAAATTGTAGTTTAAATCTCATCGTTTGAAGGTTGTATATAATTCATTAGTTTAAAATTTATATTTGATCAGTATTTAAGTATTTAAATATTAATAATACATTTAACATACATAAGAATTTCGATGCTTTTTAAAAACTTAATAGCCAATATTACAGCAGTATTAAAGAAGTTTTTTTTTTTTTTTTTTTGGAGACAGAGTGTTGCTGTGCAGTTCAGGCTGGCCTTGAGCTCACTTTGTAGCCCAGGCTGGCATCAAACTCGCAATGACCCTCCTGCCTCACCCTCCAGAGTGCTGGGATTACAGGGGTGTGCCACCATGCCTGGCTTCAGGGAGTTTCATTTTTGTATTCAGTAGTAGAAAGCCATCTGTATTTTTAATCATGAGTGTTTATAATATCCATGTGGCTGCTTTTGTATTTTTCTGTGTTACGTGACTGTGACTGAATGCTTTTGGTTATTAGCGGGTAAGCCAGATGCTCTGTGCTTGGCACAGCAGAGGCTGAGGCAAGAAGCTCACCAGTGCATGTCCCATCAAGGCAGCTTGTGAGCCCCTATCCCAAAATAAAAAAGTGTATTTAGGAAACAGGTTGGGGATGTTGCTAAGTGAGCCGCAGGCCTCAATCATCAGTTCTGCAAAACAAACAAACAACGCGCCATACTAGATGTTCTGAGGCCTGTCCTCATTTAGTTTCTGGGGCTGTGATCGGCCTAGGGTGTGGGGTTGGCACCCCAGCAGCTTCACCAAGGCCTGAGTCTCCTCCGGCCCTGGTCATGTTGCGCAGTCAGATGCAGGGAGAGGTGCGGAGATCCCCCAGATTTGCTAACACTGGTGACCTAATGTTTTGTGATTTTAGATCAATACAACTGCTGATGAAAAGGACCCCACAAACCCTTTCCGTTTCCCAAACATTGGCGTGGAGAAGTTTCTGGAGCTGAATTCCGAGCAGAATCACGATGACTACTGCTTGGCCTACGTCTTCACAGACCGAGACTTCGACGACGGCGTCCTGGGCCTGGCTTGGGTGGGAGCGCCTTCAGGTAGCTGCTGCCGCTGTTCTCCACTGGGGCGGGGGCAGAGGCACTGCCAGGGAAGCTGAGCACACAGGGCGGGGGCAGGAGCGGTGTCCACAGTAGCCCTCGTTCACTCCACTCGAGTCAGGAAAGGCTCACGGCCGCGGTGTACGTGGAGGCTGAGGCAGGAGGACCGTTGCATGAGGCGGCCTTTTGCTCTGGAAGGAGTACAGACACAGATCTTTACATTTTGGTACATTCAGTAGCTGAAATAATTTTATGGGAATTTTTTTTCTCCACAAAAGTTAAATGCCATGAAATATATATTATGTATAACTGTTAATATATACTTAATTTTCAGAATAAGGGCTGAGAGTTGAGAGGAGACAACTGCTCCTGCTGTGTCCAAAGGAGAAAAAGCATACTGTTTTCCGTTGTGCAGGGAGTTAGAGTGGAGAAGCCTTGGCAAGGAGCAGTAAGAAAGGAAAACCTGCCTTTATTATTATTTTATTTCTAGTTTTTATTTTAACCAAAGGAAAGTGCTAGCCAGGCATGGTGGCCTGTGCATGTCATCCCAGCACTCAGGAGGCTGAGGCAGGAAGGTTGTCACAAGTTTAGGACAACCTGAACTACTAAGTGAGATGCAGTCTC